>CAOKZL010003344.1:0-104669 GCA_948472985.1 Iguana delicatissima | reverse complement strand
AAGGTCCTAGTTGCTTTTAATGTAGTGCAGCAGGGTACTTGTGCTGAATCCCGCAGTTGTATAACCAATGGTGGAATGGGTGCCACTGGTCTTGAATTCTAGGGTTAACTCTTCATGCACCAAGTCGTAAGTGACAAAATGTGGTACGTGTGCTTGAAGAACAGTTGGCTGCCCAAGGGACTGCACACCCTTTGAGAAAGCATGACTGCTTGTGCAATTATGCTACTGTGTGAGGCCAACAAAGCTCTGGCCTAAATGTACCTGTTTGTAAACATGGAAAGTCAGTTCCTCAACTGTTCCTAACATGTATTGCTTATTTTATTTATTTATTATTTCATTTATTAAAACAATTCTGTCCCATCCTTTTTCATAGGATCTCAGGGTAGTATACTATGTAAACAAAGCAATTTCAGAATGAGAGCATAAATAATTTAAATAAGATAAAACTTTTAATATTACAACAGTTAAAACCACTTTATAAATTACAGTTTAAAACCATGTAAACATATGCTTATACTTGGAATAAGTTACAGTAGCCCTTGAAGGCTTTAGTAAAAAGCCATATTTTGGCTTGGTGTTGGAAAGAAACTAATATTGGTGCCAATCTAGTTAATGAATGACTTGATATGCAAGTTGTCATAAGTGGGTCTAATTCTTAGTACACAATTATAGCACTTTTATTCCAGTTTAACTGCCATGGCTACATTCTAGGGTTGCCAGGTTGAAAACTTGAGAGGGCTCCCTTCATCTATATAATCATTAAAGGTATCAGAATCCTCCCCAGTATTAGCTGGCAACCCTACTCCGTTGTATGACATCCTGGGATTTGAAGTTTTGTGAGGGACTTAGTATTGTCTGACAAAATGCTTTGATACAGAGCACTAAATAATTCTAAGCACCTCACCAAACTACAAATCTCAGGATCTAAAGGATGGAGCTATGACCGTTGTAGTGGTATGAAGGCGTTATAACTGTGTGATGTGGATGCGCTAATCTGGCTTTGTCCTGTTGCAATCAATGGAACTTAGGTGGTTGTTGTTGCTGCTGTTGCTGTTGTTGTTTCTGATTTATGTAGTTCTGTAGTCTCTGACTTATGGCAACCCTAAGGTGACTCTGTAATGGGGTTTTCTTGGCAAGATTTGTTCAGAGGGGGTTTGCCTCTGGGGCTGAGTATGACTTGCCCAGAATCAACCCATTGGTTTCCATATAGGAGTGGAGATTTGAACCCTAGTATCTGGGGTCATAGTTTGACGCTCAAGCTGCTGCACCACACTGGCTCTTGAACTTACATTAGTCAATACTAAGGAGCTGTAGGAATATCCATAGACAATCCTAACTCTTCATTGTGCATTAAATACATTCTATATCCTACCTTTTAAAAGGATTTGTTCATTTATTGATTAAAAAGATTTAAACACCCCACTCTAAATCAAGAGATCTCAGGGCAGCTGACAAAGAGTATAAAAGCAGGTTAAACACGTTAAAAACGATAAGATAATTTAAATAAGCTAAACACATATGAGACAATATAATGAGTTAAAAACAGAGATTTGAAAAATTAGAAGTTTTAAAAACTATAAATAACAGTCTTTGGGTTGAATTAATGAGTCCCAAAAGCTTGGGTGAACAGCAAAGTTTTAACTTGGCACCTAAATCCACAAGTGTTGGTGCCAGCCAGGGCTTTAGAGGGAGAGCATGCCACAGTTGGGGTGCCATTGCTGAGGAGGCCCTCTCCCATGTCCTGATACATTGTATTGACCTCACTGGTGGGACATGGAGAAGCCCCCCACCGCCCTTCTTAATCCTCAGGCAGGCACATGTAGGGAAAAGTAGGCTGGAGGGTAGCTGGTGAAGTGAGCTAATCTGGTCTCCGCTTTTCTCTATTTTGTTGTTCACGCATGCTCTGCAAAGGATTCTGAGGCAACTGCCGTTTACCTTGCCTGTTTTAAGCAGAAATAGACAACTAAAGGATTGGTTGGAGTAGAATCCCATTCTTTCCTAGTTGAAGTTTTATTTCATTGTTTACTGAGGATGTGCTGTTACAACCCAACATTAGAAGTCTGTATTTCTCCAGACCTCCTTCACAATCCCCCTGTGCTGATGCTGCCAAAAAATTTGCAGCCAGAAAGAGGATAAGGAGGAAGGGGGCTGGGCAGACATTAAAAAGACTTTAAAGAAAGAAGCTGTACTATTAGAGGCTTTGTTAACTGAAGTGAGCCTGTCATCAAAGGCCTCTGTCAGCCTTAGGCAAGCTGTCCTCTCAGTTCAAGTCCCCCATCTTCAATATGCTGAAAAGAATTCTCAAAGATGTTTAATAACCATGCTGAAGAATATCAGGCATATATCATTTGATCTAAGAGTTACTTGGATTGCACTTCTAAAACCACTTCTGAAACATATCAGGGTATACGTTGGTGGGTTATTTGTGTCCTACCAGGTGCCAGTATATGTGATGTTGCTAATTTGGTCCCTGCAATGTACATGGTAAATAATCCATTCAGTTTTTCCTGCCTGTTTCACCCCTCCCCAAAATCTCTGGCATGTGTTAGTCTAATGCTGCTCTGCCTGATACACAATCCAGTTATAGAAACACAAATACATTCTAGAGACATATATAGTTACTATATAGTTACGAGGACAATTTCCTCTCTGAACTCGGGGTGGGGGGGGCAGTTTGTCAGCCATATCATAAAGATGTTTGTATGTTAGAGGAGAACACATAAACTTGTCTCTCCACAGCATCTAATCCACACTTCTGGCCTTCATCTAGAACTGGCTTCAGGAGGAGGAAGCATTTCTCACTTGCATTCCATCCATGAATGAGATTACAACGGCATCTTTGTTATTTGTGCCTGTAGACAAACTGTTTTGTCCTGTACGAGGGGGAACTCACAGGGTGGATTTGTACATTTGTGTTTTTGTCACATTTAAGCTACTTGGGAGATAATTTCACCTGGCAAGACTGTTTTTGACTTTTTTGTTTCAAAAGTAGGGGGGAGGGAAGGAGCTGAGGAAATGAAAATACCTGCCAACAAATAGATGAAGGAGTGCTGAGTTAATAATGCTTAACAGATTTTGTGTGAGACATAAATACATGCTGATTTCTCTAATGTGTCTTTACATGCTTTTAGCCTCAGGATGTAGAAGGTACCAGTTTGCTTCTTTCTTTGATCTGTATGCTGAATAGTATCTAGGATTGGTAATCTCTTTGTAAAGATGGAAGGCTTTCAAGAGTCCTATACTGCTAGGAACTGCAGTCAGGTTTAATTTCAAAATACCAACAGATATGCTAATCCCTCTTTAAAAGAATTTTTCCAGAATTTTCCATGCTTCATTGGTAGCATTAATTTTTTTAACCCCTGAAATATGTACAAGTGGATCAAATATTACCACAACCACCTCCTTCCAACACCATGGAAAATATTGGTAAAATGCTTTTCCCTCTGCATCACTCTGAAAAATATAGTTTAATGGGGGAGCATGTAGTTATCTTTACAGTTACATTTGCAAGACAAAATCTACACCACCAGTTTATCCAGAAAATTATGGTTATAGTCCTAAGTCCTCCTCTGACATAGCTAGCCACCACTGTAGTTACAGTTTTTTAAAAGTAACTTTAACATCCCATTTTCCAAAAATAACTTTTTTTTGCTTTTTTTAGTTTTTGAAATATCTGATTTTTTTCACTGAGTAGCATGAAGGCAAACATTTGAACTACTCTATGTAATATTTCTCTTCCATTATTTAATGAGGCTACATTTCTGTAACTGAAAGATTAAGTTACACCACGCAATGTTACAAAAGAAGGGAAGTTTCCCCTTATTAAGTTACAATAACGGATTATACTGTACTTTTGAGAGTGAGTGAATGAATTAGAAGCAGTTAGTTACTTCCAAGCTTTGCAGAGGTCAGTGGGTTTAAAATTACTCTTTTATAAAATGTATATTTTTCCTTACCCCTTACTGTATCTAAATGTCAGTGTTACTTTCCTGTGGACTTTTATATTTATATTCTTCTTTATTCTCAGTACTGAAACCCTACTTCTAGCAACCAGTCATCATTGCAGCTGCTGCTAAACCTCTGTTTTTGTCAACGGTGTCTGTGCTAATTCTGTTGGCATGAAAAATGTTGCGACATCACAGTGGACAGTGCCAAATGCTTCCCACTTATATATTCCTTTTGCAGTGACTGCTAGCTTCCAGAGAAAATTGACCGTATCATCTTTCAAGCTCTCTCACAGAAACTGAAAACCAACCTCTTCTATGAAAAATCTCAAGGGCAATTAGTGCTTTTTTAATGGTGGGCAAGTTGCATATAGTCTAACCAAGCTGAACACATGAACACAAATATTCTAAAGTGTGAATTTGCACACCATTCAGAAAATAATTATGCATTCTCTGTAAGAGGCTGGAGATAATACAGTTGTCAAATTACTTACTGTTCCATCTAAGTCAGACTTCCTAGGGTCATTTTCAGTTGTTGCAACCTAATGACATGGGTAAGATGATTTGATCAGTCTGTCCCGCCACATATGCATTTGTCCATTGCCTGTTTTGACTGATAAAAATCTAGCATAAGTCAATTGATTGGGTATACCCAGTGGATGTGAAATGCCTCATGTTGGAAGAGGTGCCTATCACATTGGAAAAGCCTTAGTACATCCTCTGCTAAAGAGGAGGAGAAGAGAAGGATGTGAAAATTACCACTCCATCACCAGTGCCCTTTTTTTGGCAAAGTGCCTGAGGCTGTGGTGACTGGACAGCTTTAGAAGTTTTTGGAGGAAACAAATTGTCTGGATCCATTTCAGTTTGGTTTGAGACTTGGGTATGGTACTGAAACAGCTTGCTTGCCCTGCCAATGGTCTGTTTTTATTTTGTGTTTAACCTACATCAGTTTCATATAGTGATAAGATTCTGTAAGGTACTAATAATTCAGCATAATAATAATGCAGCAAATACTTTGTGCCTTAGAATGTAGATTTGTACCCTAGGACTGTATTTACACAAACATTCAACTTTGGATTTGAATGTGTGACTGTTGTCGCAATGTGCCTTCAAGTCATTTCCAGCTGGTGGTGACCCTAAGGCAACCTTGTCATGGGGTTTTTTGGCAGGACTTATTCAAAGGAGTGTTGCCATTGCCTTTTCTGAGCCTGGGAGAATGTGATTTGCTCAAGGCCAGACAGTAGCCCATTGGGGATTTGAACCCTCGTTTTCCAGAATTCCAATCCAACACAATCCAACGCTATACCATACTGGCTCTCATAAGTAATTGTATAATAGTATTTCTTTTTTACTTTTTAAAAATTGTATCCTGCTTTATCTTCAAAGCAGCTGGAAATATGAAAACGGTATACAAATCAAGGTAGTAAACAGAACAGCAGATTGAAAATATTGAGAACGACATTACGTCTTGGGCCATTTCCGCCCTAGACTGTTATAGCGCTATTATTCCACTTGCAGCATTCTATGGAATCCTGGGGTTTGCAGTTTCGGGAGGGGCCGGCCAACTGGCCCCTCCCGAAACTGCAAACCCCAGGATTCCATAGGATGTTGCAAGTGGAATAATAGCGCTGTAACAGTCTAGGGCAGAAATGGCCTTAGAGTGGAGAGAGAGATCAGTTTAGCAGGTGAAAAGCTACTGGAATAGAAACTGTTGTTGTATGCCTTTAAGTCATCTCTGACTTATGGTGACCCCTTAAGGCGAACCTATTATGGGATTTGTTCAGAGGGAGTTTGCCCTTGCTTTCTGCTGAGGCGGAGAGTGTGTGACCTGCTCAAGGCTACCCAGTGGGTTTGCATGGCTGAGTAGGGACTCAAATCTTGGTCTTCAAAATTCAAACCACTATGCCATGCTGGCTCTCAAAGAAATTGTCATGTTCATGATTACAAAAGAATGATTTTTAAACTCTACAGGCTGAAGTAACCATACTGGTTTTTATTGCCATTTATGTTAATGCAAAATAGCTGTTTAAAGTATATTGTGATAGAGTGGCACAAGAATGGAGCAGAATGGAGAGCACAGATGTGAACATAATGTGCAGCAGCAATAGAGGAACATGGGATGCTACATGATATAAAATAATCTAGAAAGTGTTTTGCATATGCAATACTGAACAAAAGTCATTTTTGCTAAGCTTGTGTGACTCTGCCCTTTGTCCTTTCTGTAGCAAAGGCAGGTCCATCTCTTTCCTACAAAAACCTTTTGTATTTAAGTGGAGCTCTGCACAGAAGGCAAGAAGTCCTAGCTCTGCATGACCATATACAGATATGCAGAGGGAAGAGTGTCTTGCATGCAGAGGCTACAAGATGTTGCAGTTGCTGAAATAGCTCATTGAATTCACTGATCTTGTCAGTTAGTTGCTTCTGTGGAGTCTGTTACCGAAAACAGCACAAGCTGGTTCAGCCTACACTTCTTCACATAAGCTAATTATATGTGCATCTTAATAAGTCTTTGCACATGGAAATATTTCTTCTTGCCGAAAGAATCAGAACTCCACAAAGTCTTGTTTGAGTTCCAAAGACAGCATGCATCATTTAATGGCTGTAATAATAAGTCTGAGTATCATACATGGATCTTACTACTTAATCATCGCAATTAATGTGACAGCATTAGAAGCTTCATAAACATTTTATGCCTTATTGGTCATGTTCCATTTGCATCTGCTTTCATTGTAGATTCATGGCAAACGTCCCTTTTGGCACCTACTGTACACTTGTTCTGTTCTGTTACCAAGTTCTCTCTGTAGAAGTTCGCAGAGGGGAACATTTTGTTGCTGCTGTGTATGAACATCATGTCATCCTGAATCCCAACCCAACAGCCATCACTGATCGACAGTCTGCATTAAAGCTGATGAACAAAAACCTTGACATTTATGAAGAGCAAGTGATTGCTGCTGCTGAAAAGGTACTAGCAATACTACCAAGACCTTTGCCATCATTTAAGAGAAAAAATTTTTTATTATTGGAACCTTAGTCTCTTGTTTATCCAGGCAAGGGTTTCTATATGCTCATGCATTGAGGCATTGCATAAAGCACATATTGTTGGCAGATGCTCATGCTATAATAAGACAGCTAGTGAATAAAGAAGCGACATTATTCTATTTATGTTGTAACAGGGTATGATGTTGGGTTGTCTTCTGGAACTAATCAGGAAGAACCTCTTATGACTCTGATGTTATAGTCTGGTGTTAAAAGAATAAATTTTTAGTTCTTCTTTAGAGGAGAGAATGTGGCAACTTGAATAAGATGTATTACTTCTTCACTTTGCTGTGTACATTTCAAACAGGGATGGGACAAAGACTTACCATGACACTCCCCAGATTTGGAAAATCTGAATGTTTTATTGCTTTCAAATGGTTCAGAAACCCTAAAGCCTCAAGGCAGCACTCGGGGGCATTTTGCCACATTTCTGTCCAGACAGTTCTTTTTTTCCAAACAGAAGTGACCAGAGCCCATCTTATCCTAAAAAAGTATGGATGAGAATACCTCAAAATGTAGCAAAAAGGACACTTTTTGCCCAAAGGGGGCAAAAATGGAGGTGCCACTCTCAGTGGGATGATGAGGCCTCTCAAATTCTGACAGTTGCCTGTTCCTGTTTTAAATTCTGAAGGTAACTGGTGTTGCCTATAGTTATAGGAAAAGAGTGTTTCCAACTCCAGTCCAAATGCTAAATATAAACATTCAGGAAATATACCCTCAGGGATCAGACATACCATATCTTCCAACATTTCATACATAAAAACTAGGACATGTGTGGTAAAGCAACATCAGAGCATAGTCAAGATGCAGAAGTTGTTGAGGAACAGTGCACAAGGTTGGAGAGGCTGCACCAGTTTATTATGTACATGGATGGCACGATAAAAACAATAGAAGTTTTCTCTCAAAAAGATCCCAATACACAACAATCAAATCACAAGCATCATGTTTCCTGCTAGCTCTGGTGTAAATCATATAGGCTTTGAGGAGCCTGTTTTTGCCTAAATGGATTGCAAATACTGGCAAAAGCAGAATTTGAGGCATGTTTTGGTGATTCCTTATCTATTGTGTAGTAAACCCACATAGAGCCTTAGTGTTCATAGTAGTATGTAATGAGCCTTAAAATTACTGCTGGGAGGAATTAAATGGATGTAACAGAATGTTGTATGTAGTTTGATAACTGACAACTCTTGGAGAGGATTAGCACCATCCATTTCCTCTTGAATGGATTAAATGTCTCCTCTCCCTATTTTTCTTTATCTGGTTGACAGAGGTTTGTTTCTTGCTAGGGGGCACAAATCATTGTCTTTCCTGAAGATGGAATCCAGGGCTTCAACTTCACCAGAACATCCATTTATCCTTACTTGGAGTTTATTCCATATCCTGACTCTGTGACATGGAATCCATGTAAAGAAGCATACTTGTACAATGACACCGAGGTATCTGTTACAGAATTCCCCTGGGTGCAAAAAATGCAACAGAAACACAAGGAGATCTTTCTTTGTTTGATAGGATTTACAGCAGGGGTGGAATAATGTGGATCTCCAGATATTGCTGGACTGTAATCCTCAGCATTCCCCACTACTGGCTATGCAGGCTATGGCTGCTGGAACTTAACAGTTCAATTACATCTGTAGAGTCAAAGGATTCCCATCCATGACTTAGATCAGCAGATTTACAGAGCATTGCTATCATTACAAAGGAAAAGAGTATTTAACTTCTTATTGTCGGGTGCCTTCAAGTTGTTTCTGACTTAGGGTGACCCTACTATAAACCTATCTTAAGGTTTTCTTGGCAAGATTTGTTCAGAGGGAGTTTTCTTTTACCTTCCTCTGAGTCTAAGAGTGTGTGACCTGCCCAGGGTTACGCAGTGGGTTTGCATGGTCAAGCAGGAATTCAAACCCTGGTCTCTAGAATCATAGTCCAATGTTCAAACTACTACATCACGCTGGCTTCATTTTTTTTTAAAGTGCATTTTATTTTTATACTCTGTTCCCGACGTAATGCAAGTATTGTCTTTTTATCTTGAAGCCTTTACATTTCTACAGCAACAAACTAGGGTGTCTACCTAAATATGCCTCTAATGACTAAAGGAGTAAGACATATGTCCACTTTGATAGATGTAAACTAGAGGTAGGAATCATGTGGCCTTCCCAGATGTTGCTGAATTGCATCTCCCAGCATCCCTCACTTCGACTATGCTGGTTAAGGCTGTTGGGGCCTTCAGTCCCAACTTCTGGAGGATCACATGATTCCCACTTGATTCAGACCTTTAAGCAAGATTTCAATCTAGTATTTGAGGCCATGACTAATGCTTCAAAGCAGTGTTAAATAACCTGAGTTCCATCTTTGACAGTTAAAGGCATACCTATTCAAAGTCAATGGAGATACAGTCAATCTACTGTATTTTCATAAATATACATCCATTGCTCTATTACACATTTATCACTTGTGTTTGGCTATTAAAAGATTTATAGACCTCTGCTTTTTCAGGCACAGTCATATATACTGGTAATATATATGCTGGAAACAGTTTCAGATATTTTTCACAAAGTTCACTGCTAGAGAGAGAAATATGGCCCATCCGGTGCTAAAGATAGATATGTCAACCACTGAAAAGTAAATTGGATGATTTTAGCACAAAGCTAAAACATGACACTCGGAAACTTCTGGATATTTTGTGCCTCCCCACTGCAGCTTTGTCCAGCTGCTGAGAACATGCTCTGCAGGGTTTCCTACCACTCCAGAGTAAGCTTTTAGGGCACTTCATGAGCTCCAGTGGGGCAAGGCAACTGCACCTGCCCTTATATTGGATTCCAATTTTGTGTGAACAGAAGTTCAGTAATAGATGCAGCCTGTTAACGGTTTTGAACTCCTCAGTGTTACCAATATTTTCCTAACAGTAATATTTTAAGATAGCTGGTTGGGTTCAGTTGTAGCTAGAACAATTAATCTGCTAATTTAGTTAATCACTTAGAGGAGACCCAGTGAAGTTATGAAAATCTCATTGATTATAGTGAAGTTGTTGATTGCAATGAGCTTGCTCTTTAAATTTGGTGAAGTGTGAGTTTTACTCAGTGCACTGAAGGTTCTATATGTATTACCAAAATCAAGATAAACAATCGGGATTGTGCAATAATCACTTGTATAAGCACTGAACCTTATTTCATAAAGGATCATTTCATGAAAAAATCAGTTACAAGCTCATATATTACATTTGTGTCTAATCTAGTAACCTATGAATAAAATAGATCAGTTGTTCTTAACCTTTTCTTTACCAGGAACCCCCTGTGAATATAATTTTCTGTTGGGCCCCCTCAGCTTATTCACTACTTAAATATTTAAATTTAGATGTAAATATTAAAATATTTATTTAAATATCAAAATATTCAGTGTTCTTTAAAAACTGTTTTTGTAGGTTCTCCATCGACTCAGTTGTATGGCACTGAAGAATCAACTGTTCTTAGTGGCAAACATAGGAACCAAGCAGTTCTGCAAGCATAGTGATCCCTCCTGCCCACCAGATGGAAGATACCAGTTTAATACCAATGTAGTATTTAGTGACAATGGTACACTTGTAGCCAGATACCGAAAACAGAACCTGTACTTTGAATATGCCTTCAGTACTCCTCCAGAAGTAGATTACATCCTTTTTGATACCCCATTTGCAGGCAAATTTGGAATCTTCACTTGCTTTGACATCCTATTCTATAAACCAGCTGTGCACCTTATAAAGCAGTACAGTGTCAAACAAATTGTCTATCCTACTGCTTGGATGAACCAGTTACCACTACTGTCAGCTATAGAATTTCAGCAAGCTTTTGCAACAGCTTTTACCATTAATCTTTTGGCAGCAAATATCCATCATCCAGACCTGGGTATGACAGGCAGTGGCATATATACACCATCAAAATCTTTCATTTCCTATGATATGGAAAGTGTTAGTGGTAAGCTTATAGTGGCAGAAATCCCTGTTATATTAGAACACGAAACTCAGATGGAGAACTTTGTAACATCTAATACCATGCAGAAGAGTTTTTCAAGTTTCCATATGGACACACTGGTTTGTCATGAGGAGGATCAAAAAGACTGCAGTGGCATAGCAGAGGGAGCATACAAAACAGTTTTGCCCATATTTTATGGTGAAATGATGTATGATAATTTCACTTTCACACCCATCATGGAAGCAGAAGGAAATATCCACATCTGTTCCAATACACTTTGTTGTTATTTAAGTTACCAAAGATTGGATTTATCCAATGAACTGTATGTTTTAGGAGCATTTGATGATCTACACACAGTACATGGAACGTACTATGTACAAGCCTGTGTGTTAGTGAAATGTGGTGGAGTTAATTATACTACTTGTGGAGAAGAAGTTACAAAAGCCACTGGACTGATAGATTTTCAGCTTCAAGGAAATTTCAGTACTGCTTTTGTCTTTCCACTGTTACTAAGGTCTGATGTCACACTAGATTTTGCTGACCATCTAGGATGGAAAAACAACTATTATGTCATGCAGAAAAAAGGAGGATCTTCTGGCTTAATAACAGCTGGTTTATATGGACGATGGTATGAGAAAGACTAAAACAGAAACATTTGCTCCAACAAAATATCAAAATGGTTATTCCAGGAACCTAATAAAAAGGTACTAATATTCTAAGGTACGGGTCACTTGAGATCTCTCATTTCAACTGTGAGTGAAAAATGGCCTGAGGTTGGTTATTCCATGAAAGTTCTTGATTAGTTGTGGAGGCCTATGGCAGCACGTGAAATTTTGGAATAAAGGGTTTTAGGTCAATTCCTTAACATTTCCCCAGCACTATTTCTTTCCTCAGCTTCAAGCTCAGACAAAGGGAGAGATCATCCATACTGCGCTGAGTTGAGGACAATATCTCTAGGATAATCTCCTGCCCTGACTCTGTACTGGGAGCTGCTTTGTTCCTGCCTCTTTTCAGTTGCCAGCACAGCTGTCACTGCCCCGCTATAACCCCTACGCTTTCCAACAGCTGCTGAGCACAAGTTGCCTACACTTTTTCTTTGTCCACTATCACCCAGTTTTTGTAGCCCAATGCTGCTGTGATTAGGCTCTGCTAGAAACATGGGTATGTCCTAGCAGCAGTCACCACTGGCTCATTTATTGAGCACCGGATGAGCCACAAAAGCATGGGTGGGTAGAGGCAGGGCAATGTACCACAGCTTAGTGCATTTTATACGTAAGGGAAAAGAGAGTTACACACACAGTCCATGATCATGCTCACCATGCCAAGCAAGTTTGTTGACCTGTGACTAAGCAAGCTGACAATTTTAGCTTGGTCTTTAGGACCAGCTATCATAAATAATAGATCTTTTAGTCATTTTGCATTTTCTCCTTTTCTAATCACTGCTCTGAAATTATGTTGGCATACAGCTGAAAAAACTGTCAAATTTTGGTGTGAACATGAGTCACTAATAGGAAATTCAGACTTCAGACTGAATTAGAACAGAATCATAAGGAGTTGTAAAAAGGCGGAGAAAGGGAGATTTTTTTGGAAAAATGCCATGTCTCAAATCACTACCCATTTCTCTGTGAACAAATGTTTATTTCTACTAATTGCTTGTGTGTACAGATTTCCACCTGCAGCCTAGAGATCACAACAGCAGGAGTTCTACCAGAAGCTACAAGAAATAAAAGAGGAATTTCAGGTTATCTTCACATTAGTCCTTTTTATGGAATTGCCATCAATTGTTCATTTACTTTTACAGAAAATCTACCTGATGTGCTGATATTCTTGCAGTCATCTCTGTGTTTTCTTACATCGTTCTGGTAATAAAATGCAAATGTAGCATTTGGCTATTGAGTGTGGGTACAGTAACTACTAATGAGGCTTTTCAGAACAGATGAAACTTAATTGTTATTGGAAAGGACCTTTGCTGAACATGACCTATTTAACAATGGCAAAGAATATTGCTGAATAATATGGTGCTATTTTAATTGTCTGAAACCTCTGTTGTAATTCCATTTCCAGCTGATTACAGTAAAGTCATGCTGTGACAAGCGCTAAAGGGCTCCAGCACAGAAGCACCTTCAGTTCTTTTTGTAAAAGTCAGTGCTCATTCTCATTTCAGTATTCAAAAACTTGGCAGACTTGCTGACCTATAAAACAGCACTTTTTAAGAAGCAAGAAAAAATAAATGTGGAAGGAAAGTCTTATCAGCAACATTCAAGAAGTTAATATATAGCCACTTCACAACTAGGCTGCTACCTTACCAATTCTGGGGAACAAGTCTTTTGATTAACCCGTAATAACCTGTTGTCTCCATCTCACAGTTCTGAAGACTTTTAAGACAGTGATGTAGAAAAGAACAAGCATCTTGCCTGTATATGTATTTCTCCAAGAAATCACTTGTGGTTTTAAGTTTTTTATCTGTCCAACAGTAGTTCTACATATCAAGTTATAATGATCAATAATCATGTAGCTCCCGAAGTATTTATTTATGCAGCTGAATTAAGGATCTCTGCTTTAAAATCAAGAGGTCTTTAAAACAGTTTTTGCAGAATAGATTTATAAATCTGAGATATTATAAGAGAAGCCCTTTAAAGAATTAACAATTATTCCACACTTGATACACAGATTATTCATTAAATACAACTCTCACATCTGGGTTTTATTATACTCTGTAAAATATACACAGGAATCTGGATGTACTGAAAGAGTGCAGGTAAATACAGTATTCAAGCAGTTGCTATTTCTATGTACATGCTCATTAATTTCTTCAAAAACCCACAAAATTATCAAATAGATCAAAATACTGTCCTGTGTTTCCACACTATGTTCAGAAAACAAGCAGATAATTTACAATGGCATTAAGGTTTCCAGTTTCACAATACAAAAAGGATAAAAGTAGGCTGGGGTCAGTTTGTATTTTTATCTCAATATGCAAGATGTTCTTGCAAGTACATAAGTAATTGAACTGTTACTTTCCAATTAAATCAGAACCAAATAAAGTAAATTTTTCAACAAACTAGCTTAGATTTCAGAAATAATTTTTCTTCCTTTTTTTTTTCCAGTACCCTATTATAAATTAGACTAACTCAGGGCAAGTTTTAAGTATAACAAAGGGGCGTGTATCTTTTGATAAACTGTAAATTGAAGCAGTTTTTCTGCTTCCAAAAGATTTGATACTGCACCTTTCTGATAAAGGGAAACCATTTTAAATCACATACACACCCTAGCCACATCCTGTGCCTTAAAAGCCAAGGAAGATTTTTTTAAAAAATAGTATATATACACCATAGAGGCACAAGTCCCAGTTCGCTTATAAGATTTAGAGGATTGGGTAGGTTGTAGAAAAATTAAGTTTCCCTAAGGCAGCCTAGCAGAATATCAGGATATTGCAGTTCTGTTTTGATACAGTTCCACTTGCCCAAATAACTACCAATCCTGTATTTTGAATAAAAATATATCTTTAAAACAGGATTTTTTTACTTTTTGTAAATGAAAGAAAGCTGTGCAATGAATGACTGCATCACTCTCTTCCATTCCTTTGTTATACTGTACACGTTTCACCCTGACTACTCCTGGTTAAGCTAGTTACAGCTTTAGTACTTAAGACAGAGACATGTTCTTTTTCATTATATTTTAAAAGAAAAACAGAACTGAAAACATGTTTCATGGTACATTTCATTTAACAGTGTTGGAAGGCTGTTAGATATTTAAAAATAAATCAATACTTAAAACCAAATCCAAGATTAATAGCCAGAAGTAATTTTAGGGTTGGTTAAGACTATTACTTATTAAACTATTCAAGTTTTCTCAAAAAAGTATTAATTTAAAAAAGTCTAGGTTATTTGGTCCTTTGGCAATTTGCTGCACAAACAATGCCTTCTGTACCAAACTCAATTATTGCCTTCAAAATGGTCTTAGTTTTATATTTAAATCTATTGTCCTCTTTGTTGTATAACTGTGTGTTCATCTATATAGACAATGGTGCAGTCTTGTTGGGAATATCCATGGCACCTACCACACTGCAATTAAATAACATTCTGTGTAATTTTTTGCACCATGGATTCCAAGCTTTTTCTTTGCATAACCATTTTCTGAAAAGTCTCTTGGAAGTCACAAAACCACGTCATGTGCATCCCATGGTTTTTTAAAACTGCTCTTCACGATGTCCTTTATATAGTCAACAAGGCTGCTTTCTTCAACAACACAATCTTGAAATTCAGCAACCAAATCCTCTTTTCAGGCTGCTAACAGAGCTTCTTAATAAGTTTCAGAATCTGAGTCATTAAGTTCATCTTCTTCTGTGTATGGATATCCATCTTCTCTCCCTATGTTGTTGAAACTGCAGTAAGAGCTATGTTCATTCCTGATAATTGGCAAGGAGTCAAAGGTGACTGTTTTTGAGGTGTTGGTGTAATGATTAATGGCATTGAATGTAAGAGAAGGTAATGTACTGCTTGATGAAACAGGCATCATTGTGGCCAAAATGAGAGCTAGACAATCAGCCACATCCTTGTTGGGAGCACAGGCCAAAGCTGGTGTATAACCTAGAGTAAAAATAAAATCAATTTTGTTGAAAGACAGGAACAAAATCTTTATATTTGTTGTCTAATCAACTGATGCAGCAGCAACATATAATTATATTAAGCTAAAATCTGACTTCTGTATTTTTTAGATGTCAGATGGTTCCTATATCTTAGATAAAACACGCATTTGTGATTATCTAAGATGTAAGAACATCACAAACCTAAAACATGTGGACCCCCCCCCCACTGTTACACATGCCCCTGTACACAGGGTTAGCTTAAATCCGAGAAATCTCCTCCTTAGGTAGTAGGAATTCACAGTGCCAATAAAACTGTGATAGAATATGTAACATTGGTTCTACTTTTGAGATCAGCATGAGCTTCCAAATGCAGCTGCCATTTACTTCCTCACATTGCCAGCCTTAGGATCTGCTCTTTCATTTCAGAATTTTACTAACTTTTCATATCTGAACAACTGAAGTGACCTTATCTTTTGGTTATAGGGCGCAATCCATACTCTACAAATTGCCACATCATTTGGTTGAACATACACAGCAATGGGAATAAGCTTTGAAAAGTATAATACTAGATACGCCAAATTGCTAAAAGTCAAACTTCACATGAAAACAACACAGAAATGGATAAAAATCAAAATTACTGTAGATTATTCTTCTGAAGACATTAAGAACAGCACAGGTACCGAAACTTATACAGCAATTTAAACCAGAGTCGTGTTGCAGGAAAATACTACTCTTTTTGGAAGACAAAGGTGGCGGGGGGGGGGGACAAAAAGTGCAAAAAAGAGTGAGTAGGCAAGAAAAAGATACTTATCCCTTGTTTGAACACTTGTAACTCACACCAATTTTAACAGGTTTATCTTCTTCCCCTCAATGAGCTCCAAAACTAGAAAAAAGCCCAGATATGGGGGTGGGGGGGACATCATTCAGTTCCCCCTGAAGTCTTCTAATCCCAGTTATCTTTGTAAATACCTCAAAGTTAGAGAACATATTTGCAAAAATTAACTTGTAGTTCTGCTTTTGAATTACCCATGAGGGGGGACACTGCAATTTATTTGGCTATTCTGGTTTAGTATGCGTATGTCCAAATATCATTTCATCATAGTTACATAAATTGCATTTCTTGGCTCATTGGGAACAGAATTAAAATTTCCATATTAGACACAAAAGGCAGTTGAGCTGTCATTCCATCCTATACAATAACTCCAAATGAACATGCTTCTCCCAGTCTGTGGTCATGCCAAGCCAAGTAAAATGTGAAGAATCTGGACAGACAAAAAGTGTAGTTTTTGTTACCTAACAGATTCTTACAGAAGAAGCATCACAACAAACTTATGCAAACAGAACACACTGTGGTACCAGCATTAGAACTTGAGCTTAACCGAAATGATCAGTAGCATCTTATTCACAGAATCCATAATCATCACCTTAACAGAATTTGCTTAAGTGGCTGCTAGCTTTAATGTTTTTTTTAAAAAATAACATTAGACAAACATTACCCTAAGAACTAAATACAACTTGCATATTTTCAGAAAATTTACCTCTGAATACCAAGCTTCTTGGGCTATCTGCCTAGTGATAGTTGGAAACAGAATGCTCTACTAGATTAACAGATTTAACAGATTCTTCTTAGGTTATTACTGTAAAAATTCAACTTTTGTCCACTTACCATTCTCATCTACAGCAAGAACACTTGCTCCTTTCCCTAGAAGTTCTTGAACTACAACTGTCAATCCATTTCGAGCAGCAACATGCAAAGGCCTAGGGAGAAATCCAATGCACTGTGACAAATCTTGCAATTGACAAATTTTTAAATGATAATGAAGATCACAGCACAATTATGTATGTTATGAGGAGCAATTTTATTTTTACACTCTTGTGAGGAGTAAATTATAGTTTTTATAATTCCCAGAGCAGAAAACACATTCTTCGAATATAGCTGACCAATGTTCAACTAGTTAGATTTAATAATTTGTAGTTTTCTTTTTAAAAAATTAAAAATAACACTTATTGTTATGAATCTGTAGAATTAGCCAATTAGTATAATTCAGGGAAACTGGATATGGAAAATATATATTGTGTGAGCCAAAGGAATACTGTAGATCTCAGCCCACAAAAAGTGTAATTTTTTGTGAAAAAAGAACAGGTTGCTTACCTGTAACTGTGGTTCTTTGAGTGGTCATCTGTGCCCTCACACACTAGGAGCTTTTGTGCATGCACGGTAGTGTTTGGAAGATTCTAGAGCTTAGTAGCTTGGTGGGAACCCCTCCCTCATGCCTGTACTGAGCATGCTCAGCCCGCCGAGCAATGGTCACTCCTCAGTTCTGTAGTCCGCCAATGAGGAACCTGAGAAAGAGGAGACGGCTGGGTGTGTGTGTGTGTGCGAGGGCACAGATGACCACTCGAAGAACCACAGTTACAGGTAAGCAACCTGTTCTTCTTCTTCGTGGTCTCTGTGCCTCACACACTAGGAGACTGTGTAGCTTACCGGTTGGATGGCGGGTCAGGTCCTAAAGAACGGAAGCCAGCACAGCACGTCCAAAACGGGCATTGCGACGGGACTGGCAGTCCAGTCTGTAGTGGCGCACGAAGGTCGATGGCTGGGACCAGGTCGCCACATGGCAGAGTTCCTGCAGGTCGACTCCTCGTAGGAGGGCTGCAGATGTTGCCACTGCTCTGGTGGAATGAGACCGGAGGAAAACTGGTGGAGGCTTCTTGGCGAGTTCATATGCCAGCTGGATAGTCTGGGCCACCCATTTCGAGAAACATTGGGTGGACACCTTGTGGCCTCTCCGACGCCTGCCATAGCACACAAAGAGGTGCAGGGTCTGTTGGAAAGAGGCAGTCCTGTCCTTGTAGAAGGCCAAGGCCCGAGGAACACCCAGGGAGTGAAGGGATCGCTCCAAAGGTGTAGTTGGGTCCAGGCAGAAGGTTGGCAAGATGATGTCTTGGTTGGGGTGGCAGTTAGACACCACCTTCAGCAAGAAAGAGATGTCAGGCTGAAGGACCACCTTGTCTCTATGGAAGACAAGGTATGGCTCGTCAGACCATAGGGCTGTCAGCTCTTCCGCTCGCCTGGCAGAGGTGACAGCCACCAAAAAAGCAGTTTTCATGGTGAGCAGCCTGTCGTCTGTGGTCGCCATGGGCTCGAAAGGCGATCTTGTCAACTGCGACAGCACCAATAGTAACGACCACAGTGGTAGCGGTGGTGATACTGGTGGATAGATGTGGTGCAGGCCCTTCATAAACTGCTTGACAGTAGCATCACGGAAGAGAGCTGCTGATGGAGACCGTGGAAGTTGGTATGCCACGATAGCGGCAAGGAAGACCTTCAGAGAAGGGAAGGCTAAGCCCTGCTCTCAGAGATATAGAAGGAAGTGGAGCACGGTAGGCAGGTTGACGGGTGATACCAGCTCCCGTCGCACTTCGGCAAAGGCAACGAAGCGCCGCCACTTGTAGTGATAATTGCAGCGCGTCGACTTCTTCCTGGCCACGGTCAAGACGTTGCCGATGATGGGATCGTCTAGGGCGATATCCACCAGGCATGGAGGGCCAGGAGCGGCAGGTCCGGGTGGAGGATGAGCCTGTTGGGAGTGGGACAGGAGGCCCGGTGTCGTGGGGAACTGGAGGATGCGGCCGCGAGCAGCCTCGAACAGTGGTGCCTCGGCCAGTACGGGGCTACGAGGACGATGTCGGCTCAGTCCGCGAGGATTTGCGATATCACTCGGCCCAGGATGAGGAACGGAGGGAAAGCGTAGAGGAATTCCCCGCTCCACAGGAACTGGAAGGTGTCGCCGATGGAATGGCAATCCCGGCCGGCCCTTGAACAGTACTGGCAGCACTTCGCGTTCTGACCAGTGGCAAAGAGGTCGATCGCCGGCTCACTCCACCAGTCCTGAATCATGTAGAACGCCTCGGTTGAGAGGGACCACTCGTGGTGGGTAGTGGTGTCCCTGCTGAGGGCGTCCGCTGTGGTGTTCTCCTGCCTGGCCAGGTGAACTGCACTGGATGGATTCGAAGCGAGACGCATCAGTCCCAAAGTTCGAGGGCTATGTTGAGGAGGGTGGTCGAATGAGTCCCTCCTTGCCTGTTGACATAAAAGACCGCCGTTGTGTTGTCTGTCAGGATCAACACCATGCGGCCTGCGACAAGGTGACGGAACGCCCTCAGAGCTTTCCAGATGGTGAGCAGCTCGAGGGCGTTGATGTGGAGAACGGTCTTGTCGATCCACCAGCCCCGGACTCTGAGGTCACTACAGTGGGGCCCCCATCTGAAGAGGGAGGCATCCGTGATCACAGTGACGTGTGGATTCAGCTCCTGAAAGGGCATGCCAGAGAGTAGGTTGTGGTAGGACTGCCACCATGTCAAGGAGTGCTGCACCTGCGGGGGCAGTCGAAGGAGACGTCTCTGGTCGTCTAAGAGTGGGTCAAAGACTCAGATGAACCAGTGCTGAAGAGGACATGCACGGAGCCTGGACAGGTAAGTCACGGTGGTAGTCGAGGCCATGTACCCAAGGAGCTGCTGGATTCTCCTCGCCAATACTATCAGGGCGTTGAAGACGGCAGACGCGGCCTGACGGAGTGTCCATGCGCGGTCCAACGGTAAGTAGGCCTTGGCCGATACCGAGTCCAAAGTTGCCCCAATGAAGTCGAGAACCCTCGCGGGCTCGAGATGGGATTTCTTTGGGTTGACCCAGAGACCAAGGCGGGTCAGAAGGGAAAGTGTCTTGTGAATGTCCGTGAAGAGTTTGCGTCTGCAGGATGCCACCAACAGCCAATCGTCCAGATAGGGGTAGATGGAAACGCCCTTCGTCCGCAGGAACGACACCATGGGGGCCATGCACTTCGTGAAGACCCGTGGCGTGGTCGAGAGGGTGAACGGTAGCACCCTGTATTGCTAACAGGTGCCGTCAACCGCGAACCGTAGGTATTGTCTGTGCTGCAGGCAAACGGCGACATGAAAATAGGCATCCTGAAGATCGATGGATACAAACCAGTCCCCTCAGTGAAGGAAAGGAAGGATTGACGACAGCATGACCATCTTGAACTTCTTGGGGTGGATGTATTCGTTCACCCCTCTGAGGTCCAGAATAGGTCACAGGGTCCCGTCCGACGTCGGTATGGTGAAGTACCGGGAGAAGAAGCCGGTGGTAGAGGCCAAGGGAGGGAGTTGTTTGATCGCTCCCTTTTGCAGGAGGGACTGGATCTCTTCCAGCAGGGCCAGGCTTGCCAGGGTGGAATAATAGACGCCTTGCGGAGGAATACTTCCAAACTCTATGGCGTAGCCAAGACGGACGATGGAAAGGACCCAAGAGTCCGTAGTGATGTGACGCCACTCCGCAAGGTGCCTGGCCAGGCTCGGCTGATCTTCTAGGGCTGCTGGCAGGCTGAAAGATGGTAGTGGTGGCGACCTGCTTAACAGGTCAAAACCGAGACTTCGTCCCGGAGGAGAACTTCTTAAAGGATGAAGATGGGTGGCTTCGAAGGGGTCTCCGCGTCAAGGACGAGGTCGACAGACGAGACTGGCCCAAGCACGGTGAGTGAGGCTGGAAGGTGGAGGATGAAGATCTGTGCCAGGACAGCCGGGAACCGAACCTACGCCGAGGCTGTTGGGGCTGATGGATGCCCATCTTCTTGGCTGTCAGGTGTGCCTTGACAAGGTGGTCCATGGCATCATTGGTCATCACGTGGAACAGGCCCCGGCTGTCGAAGGGGAGATCTTCAATCCTCCTCCTGCTGCCCTCTTGAAGGCCTGATGATCGTAGCCAGGTGTAGCAGCACAGGGCCACAGACCCAACGAGGACCCAGGCAGCAACCTCCACAGCGTGCCTCACGGAGATGATTTGTTGGTTCGCGAGGGCCACCTCCTCATTGAAAAATTGGAGGGCATTTGCTCGATGCTCCTCCGGCAGATTGAAGAGGTCCAAACCTGTCGAGGAGGTTCCTCGTATAGGCCGCCATGCATGCCTGTGTGCTAGACACTCTGGCAATAAGAGAGGTGGTGGTGTAAAAACGCCTGCCAAAAGTGTCTAACTGACGTCCCTCGCAGTCGGGCGGTGTAGTGTGAGCCCGATTCCCACCTTTGGTTTGGGCAGACTCCACCATGATAGAGTTAGCCACTGGGTGCGTAAACAGGAAGTCCACCTTATCCTTCTGCGTACAATAAAGATGTTCAAGCCAGTGCGGGATCAGCTGTGCGGATGCAGGCTTGGCCCAAGGATGCTTCAGGGCCTCGGTCAAGGCTGGCAGGAAAGGCAGCGGCGTGGTGGATGGCAGGCGAGTGTTGACATCTTGGCACACCGGGCCCTGTACCGCCGCAGCCTGGTCTGCAACCTTGAGGCCCAGCGCCGTAGCCATCCGCAGAAGGATGGCGGAGAACTGTTTAACGTCCTCCGGTGCCAACTCTGGTCCTGGTTCCCCAAATGCCAAGGGGGGAGCTCATAGGACGTCGCTGTTTACTTGTCCGAATCCGAGTCTGTCTTGTAGGACTGGGAGAAGGGAGACAGGGCCCTCTCAACGGACTTCTCCCTGGGTGATGGTAGCTGCAGGGTAACCGCTGGTGTTTTTGTGCCGGCGGTATCACTGCGGGTACCATGGCCTCCAGTAATGTCGTTGCAGCGTCTGTAATCCGGGCTACCGAAGATGTTGTGATCGGTACCGTAGTGGGCCTCAGGTGCTGTATCGCCTGTGTGACAACAGTGGTGGTAACGGTAGTCCTTGCCGGGGCAGAGTCCGAGGTCGGGCGGGAGACGGTCGAAGTTACCCTCGGGGGCGGAGACACGGCCCTGTAGCGAGAGGTCGGTTCCCTGGATCTCCTGTAGTGTAGAGACCGGGATGCCGACCGAGTCGGCAACCGTCAATGCTGGGAGTAATACCGCTCGTGAGATGGTGTGCGAGACCGGTGATAAAGTGACCAATGCCTGATGTCCGGATGGTACCTGTCCCGATACGATGGTGAATAGGACAGGTATGAGGGCGGATATTCTCTCCAGGCATATTCTCGGCCGTACCTCACTGCTTGGGAAGCAGAGGTATGGAATGAGTCGGTCGAGGGGCGAGACGTGGCTCTCTCGACATAAGTCTCCCGGTGACGTGGAGATGGACGCCTCACCCGATGTTCCCGGGAGCGTGATCCACTCCTGCCCGAGTCTGCCCGACGTGTGGTCGAGGCATGCTGTAAGGCAGGGAGTTCCTCCGGGCAGTCCACCCTCTCAGGGTGACCGAGTGGGGTTACCGCAGCCGTTAGCATGGGCGGTTGCAAGGGCAAGTCTGTAGTCACAGGCTGCTCCTCATTGGACTCCTCAAGAACCTCTTCCAGTTCTAACTCCTCAACTAGATCTCCAGTGAGTTGAGCCGGAGGAGGTGTTAAAGGGCGAGTCACCTTGAAGGGTGAGCGCCGCTTCTCTTCCTCTCTTTTTCTTCTTGTCCTTTTTCCTCTTGTCTCTTGAGGGGCAGGACGCTTCTGCTGGGCATCGGTCAGCATTTTTGATGGTTTTGCTGCCTGCGAGCCCACAGGAGCTTCTCGAAATGTCGACGCCGCTGATGGTAGCTTCAGGATCCTTGGTAACGATGATATCGGCGCCAGGGAGTACGGTACCGGGTCTGAAGCTGTTGACGGGAGCGGTACGGCAGCCGCTGAAACTGCTGAGGCGGTGGTTGTTGGACGCCCCGAAGTCGACGCCGACATTGTCGGGATCACTGGCTGGTCCCGGGCTTGGAGGGACTCTTCCCAGCAGTGGGATCCAAATACCAAAATCCAAGTCCGTAATCCAAATACCAATAAAGTCTGAAATCCAAAGTCAAAGCCAAAAAAAGGTCATTGAAAGCAAGCCAAGAATTGCTACGAAGCAACAGAAGCTTCTGTTTGCAAAGGCGGACGAGAAAGAACTAAAGAGTGACTGTTGCTCGGTGGGCTGAACATGCTCAGTACGGGCATGGGGGAGGGGTTCCCGCCAAGCTACTAAGCTCTAGAATCTTCCGAACGCTACTGCACACAGGCGAAAGCTCCTAGTGTGTGAGGCACAGAGACCACGAAGAAGAAGCTTAGCTTATTGTATTTTAAAGCTGTTAATAAGGTAGATTCAGCCCTTCTGTATTACCAATATCCAATTGAAATTTTTCAGTAATACTTTTTAAAAAGTACCTTTTGTCCTACTCCCTCCCATCAGAAGTATGTAAATATATTTTCTGCATCTAATTATTATTATTAGTAGTAGTATTTACCCTCCTTTTTCTTAGATCACGACTCAAAGCAGGTTACAACAGTTAAAAAAGATATTGTTAAAATCCACAAGACAGAAAAGTTAAAACAAAGTTCAATAATTAAAAAAAATTAAAACCAGATTAAAACACGCATCATTAAACAATATCCAGCACATTATGTAAGACAACCCTTATACAGTCATTCATCGAATGCCTGTTGCAATAAAAAAAGTCTTTACTTGTCTGCCAAAAAAAGGAGAAAGGTTTCCAGTCTAACTTCGCTGGGAAAGGAGTTCCAGAACCTGGGGGCAGCCACTGAGAAGGCCCTCTCCTGTTTTCCCACCATGTATCAATGCACAGGCTCGTTTGTAAGGAAGAAAATACTCCTTTAAATAACCTGGACCTGACCCATGTAGGGTTTAAGGGTTATTACCAGCACTTTAATTATCACTGAAAACAGATCATCAGCCAGTGGAGCTGTTGCAACAAGGGAGCTCTGTGATCCTGGTAGCCTGCCCAATTAGCAATCTGGCTGCAGTTCCTTGGACAAGCTGAAGTTTTCAAACACTCTCCAAAGTCAGCCCCGTGTACAACACATTAGCGTAATCCAACCGAGACATAATTAAGGCATATGTCAACATGGCCAGATCTGATGCCTCAAGGAACAGGTGCCACATGTTTTACCTCTTCAAAAGCATTCATAGCCACCTATGAAATCTTCAAGGCTCAGATTTGAATCCAGGAGTGCACCCAAGATGTGAACGTGCATCTTCAGGGGGAGTGTAACCCCATCCAGCACAGACTGAATCCCTATTCAGCCTGTGCTAGACAAGATTACACTTCCCCTGAACAGCTGGTGAGTGCATGGATAATTGCTCAACACTTTCCTAATAAAATAAAGGAATACATTCCCAAAAATAATTATTTTGTGTTCTCTTTTACAAGAGGCACAGTAGAGAAAATTTCTTGTAAAACTAAAGTAGAATGTGTCATAAAACTAGTTGGCCTCAAGCTTACACATATTATCTGCCCCTTCTCCTTCAGCATTGCTACAAAAAAAGAGTTAGAAGACTGAGTTTGAATAACTGCAGCTTATCATGTTCCTCAAAATCATCAAACTGTGGTTGAGCTTAACTATGATGACCTAAATAGACCAATGTGAAATCTTGAGCAAGCTTATTTCAGCAAAACCATGGTTAAGATTAGCTACAGTTTCTGGACTGAGTGACACATTAATAGTAACTGAAAGCAAAAGCTGAAGCCCTCTATCTTCTTAGACACCTGACAGAAGACATGGGGCACATGAAGTGAAGACTCATTGCCACTCACCCTCATAAGGATTTGAGGCCAAAGAAAACACATCTTACCAATTCACAGACAGCAAAAACTGAAGATAAAAAAACAAGTAACTTGTCACAAAAACTTAGTATAAGCTGAAAGGGGAAAGAATCCTCTGCAGAGGTCTATTTATTTGATTTATTTGGGACCCAGTGACATTCTGAATAAATAAAATGGCAACAGGGAATCTGGTACTTAGTTATGCAGTGCCCCAACTGTCAGATTTTAAAAATAAGACATATGGATTCACCAGAGAGATGGGCAACCAGAGAAGCCACCAAAGAGATGGGCAACTTGGTGCCTATAGGCATCACACTGGTAACTGTAGCACTATACCAAGTTATATGCAAACTCTCAACTTACGTCTGTAACGCTGCATTGGTGGCATTGATGAGATTACGATCTGTTATCTTCTCCAGTATTAACAAGGCACTAGTTTCATGACCCTAATGAAAAAACAAAAGAAAAGAAAAATGTGATTACTTTAAATTTCCCTTTAACGAGACAATAATCTTAAATTTCGGTAAGTTTTGCACATATCCTAAAAATAATTCATTTATGTTATCTTTAGACATTTAGACAATTGATACTTGTAATCTGTAGGTGAAGATTTAATTGGCATAAAAAAACAATATTATGTACTGGGTAGTTTAATCCCTTTTTGGACAGAACTGGCTCTAAGACCTGGATATTACAGATGGGATAAAGTCTCTGTAAAATTTCACTTTTTCTCTTACCTCAGTGGTTATGCTTCCTATTTATTTATTTATTAATTTGGTTGCTTGATATGCCCCCTTTCTCCTAGTATACAATTTGTACCAAATGCTGTCTGTTCTTTTTCAGAACTGTCTCACTCCTCCCTTTCACAAAATTGCTGTACTTGCAGCAGGTCCAGTATCTCAGACAAACGGAATGATTCTGGAGCAGAATTTCTATACTGAGTTAACTGTAGCCCACCAGCTGACCTTAATTATCATCTTAGTCCTGGCTTTAAATCACTACAGTTAAAAATAAATTGCAATGCCTCACAATATGGTTTTAAATATGAATAAAATAAGAGTGGTAAAGACTCCTCACTTTTCTACCCTCTGCAGTCCAAGTGTTGCACTGCCATTCCTGTGTTTTAGCAAGCATAAACAAAACGAGGCTCATGGGCAGCCAATCCAGTGCTGTTTCTGTAGGAGGATAATTGCAGGGAGGAAAGGTGACTGCACCGTCCCAGTCACTTCCACTATACAAGGAAAATTCTACAAAGAGGGAGAGGGAGATTGGCCCCAAATGGTGCTTTCTAGGGACACTACTGAGCATTTTTCAGGGAGGGGGAGTAGGGGTAAGGAGGTCTGGAGGGGATGAAGGGCAGAAGCAGTCCTCTCAGGAGTTGCTGAGACCAGTAATATTATTTGACTACAGAAATAATTAATAACAAAACCTTGAAAAGCAATATATAACAGAAACCTGAAATGATAATTACCTTACTGCAAGCCAAATGCAGTGCAGTGTTTTTACATTTATCTTGCAAGGTCAGATCAGCTTTAGCACTGCTAACCAACACCTCTGAAAGCAAACAAGCAAGAAAAGATCCAGTTGTAAACAGGCACTGTAGTTACATTGTATAAACTTTTTTCCTCCCCCTAAATCATGTACAAACATCATGTCAGCAGAATCTGTAAAGGAGCCAATGATTCTCTTTTTGAAAAATGCCCCATTGTTCATTACCTTATACTCTTTATCCCTCAAGCCTCTGGACAGGGCTAATAGTTGCTGTTGCTCTGAATCCAATTTGTTTGTTAAAATCAATCAAACAGCTGCTTAGTTAATACAAAGAATTTCTGAAGCCCTTTACATTCTATTTATATAACCCCCTTTGTTATTGTAATTCAACTTTTTTTAATGCAATGGATTACAAATTAATAGTTACAAAAATAGGATATACACAGTTTTCTTTTTACCAACTGTATTTGTCTGTCCATTTTCTGCAGCCATCATTAGAGGGGTTTTTCCAGAAGAATCTACAGCATTTACTTGTGCATTATGGCTAAGCAAAAGTTGTAAGCATTCTACATGGTCTGTAAAGGCAGCTGCATGAAGGGGTGTTCTGAAAGGGGGGAAAAAGCAAAGAAACAAATTGGAAAAGCACAAAAAACACAGCACAGAAAACAAAATGCTGCAGTCTGGAAAACTCCAGTTCAAAATCCCAATTTAGCCATGCCCTCTTCCAAAAATATCCATTCATTCCCCTTCTCCCTCACCATTCCCATTTTGCACTTTTGCTTTTCACAGAGGTCGAAAGCACACCACTCCCACTCCTTCTGTATTAGTAATCAGAATTCTCTTTGCCAATAACATCTATCTTGGGAGGTACAGTTATGTAGGGATGCATGTGAAAAATGCAGCTAGTACTACTCATTCTTATAAATCACATTCCATGCTTATAAACTAACTATAGTAATGAGCTTTATGCAAAGATGTCTTTTAGAAACTATGGCTGCTATACTTCATAAGTCTATATTTGACTGGATTAAAGTTCAGAGAACATGTAAGGCACAGTAAAGCAGATCCTCTGAGAACAAATCAGATAGGAAGTTTGAACTGACAAACTATCAAATAGCCTGGAACCTCTATACTTTAGCCAGGAGATAGCTTTAGCCATCTTGTTTCAGCTACCTGACTTCCTGTTACTAGAGTTGCTTTTCTTCTACATCAGAACAAAAGATCATAGAAGACAAGACTTTCTTAGCAGCAGCTTTAGTGTAATTTATATTGATACCTGATTATAAAGTGTTTGATTTTATATTAAGACAGTTAGGACAGCAAAATTAAAATTAAGAATACAGCACTTTTAACATTACCTTGCTTTTGCATCTGTGGAATTCACAATGCCAGAACCCAATGTATCAATTAGCATTTCTGCAGCACCTTCATTATCATTTATCCTATCAAAAATTTAAAAGACATTTAATTCCAAATTAGTCAAACTCTATTAAAAGCTGTAACGAAATCTAATGAAGTTTTGCAGACATTACTTACACAGCACAATGTAAAGGACTGAAAGAATTTCCTTCCATCTTCTGGAAAATTTCCTGCTCCAAAAGTAGCTCCACACAGCTGTCATGACCTAAAAAAGTTTTGAATATCACACAGCAAACTAATTGAACATAAATACTTTTTCACTACAGGGCAACATCATTATAGTATTTCTTCCTATGTTGTGTAACTTAACTGAAAACTAATCTATATTGTCATACCTTCCTAACAATCAGAAAACTTGTCTTGCATATTCATTTCTGGAGTTCATGACACTGTCACAACCACTGTAACAGTTATGGGATGAAACCAAGAGGGTGTAAGAGAGGACAATCAAGGAAAATAAACCTATATTAATTTAAATTCTGAAAGCGGTGAGTGCTTCTATGTTTGTATCTGGACTCTTTGTGAGTATCTACCTTCTTGGCTTGGCAACCAGTTGCTTCCTACAGAGGCACCCTAGTTATAGGGATCATCTCTAAACTTCCTAAAGTTCTTTTGCAAGTTCAAATCACCACAGTAGGGGTCAGCAGATAAGATGCTGCATCTGCCAAGAATCCTAATGTTAATCTTTTGTAAAAAGAATAATGAGTCCTGATGAAGTGGGCTTTATGTTTAATGAGTATTTAAGGTGCTCACAGATTTATTCATTGTTTTCCTAATTGGCTTGTTACTTTTTAGTAGGTTTTTTTTAATCTTAGATAAGTTATCTGATCTTTAGCAACTACCAGTCTGAATGCAGCAACTGAGTTTGGAAATGCAAGGTGTTCAAGTCAATCATGTGAGATTCTAAATCACTCTAGTACCCACTCCCACATGTATTCCTTAAAAACATCTGCTTTACTTACCATTGTAACAGGCCCAGTGCAATGATGTATACCCATGATTGTCTGCCAAAGCAGGTACTGCATCCCCAGATGCCACTGACTGTAACAGTGCTCCTAATACCCCAATATGTCCACATGCAGCTGACAGGTGTATAGGTGTTCGTCCTCTGCAGTCTCGTAGTATGGGCTTTGCACCATGTTGAAGCAGCGCTTCTACACACTCCTCATGTCCAGTAACTGCCTGGAAAATGCAACATGTAGAGCATGCAATGTAGAGGGAGTGACATGTGCATGTCATAATGAAATCAAAAAGTTGATGTCTTCAAGTAAGTATTATCCTTCAACTACTTCAATATCATATTAGTCCAGCTCATTTGTTTACAGAAAGCTAAGTCAAGGGCTACTATCCATATAGTATACAAGAGCTAGTAAGAGTTAATCGTATACATGGCTTTGGACATTGCCAAAGTGATAAAGGCTTCTGGGTGTCCAGCAGCATTATCAGTGCCTTTCTCCTCTTAGAGGCCCACTTGCCCAATTTAGCCCTTAAACCCATGATGAATAACAATAAGGAAGGTCTGGAAGCAGACATGCAAGAGGAGATCTCTACTTCTGAGATATCAAGTACAGTTAAAAGTTGAAGGTATAAAGCAGGATACAGTTGGATCACTGGGGAAAGATAAGGGAATATTACAAGGAAGCAGAGAAAAATATGAAGAAAGCACAAGGGTCACAAAAAATAAACAGGCAAATATAGGGACAGAGCTAGGAGGTTTGTTTGGAAGTATGACAGTGGTTAGAAAAAGAACCACTATAGCCTTCCCCTGCTTATCTGACACATTACGGACTGGAGCACTGTCAGAAAAAAGAATTGGTTGAAAAGTGGAACTTATTTACTGTCCTGCAGGGAACATGAAGGACTTATGGAAGCTCAGCTGGGACTGAACACACATGCACTGCTTGCAAAGTATGTCAGTCAGCTTAACACCTCCTTCTCCAGCTCACTTTGCAAGCAGCATGCATATATAAGCAGTTCCCAGCAAATCTCTGTAAGTAAGAACTGATGAAAGAGCAGAACCTCAATTAAATTAATGGAACTTGTACTTAGTTTGAAAGCATCAAAACAGCAAGTCGTCAGATAATGGGGTATTGAAAGGTGGGGGCTTCCTGTACTCAGGTATACATTTTAAAAATTGTATTATTTTTGTGTCATACCATTAAAAACATACTGAAAGCTCTAAAATGCAGGATATAAATAACTTAAATAAATACAAACATATAGTGAACTTTCTGTTAGTGGTTCTTCATTTTTATTGAAATCGTGACACTTAAAACTCACAGCTGACTTGCCCTACCAATTTCAGCAGAAACTAACTGCAACTAACATTCAACCCACTGTTTCTGCAATATTATTTGGAACTTCAATGACACTTACTGAAGCAAAAAGCAAGATGCTGAAGGACATACATTTGTCTTTCTTACCCCTCTATGTAATGCTGTTCGTCCCCATTTATCTTTGGCATCTACATTTGCTCCTTTGTTAAGCAGTGAATAGACACAATCTGTGTGCCCATTGAGAACAGACAACATCAGAGGAGTCCTGGAAAAGACAGATATTAAATCATAATACATACCTCCCACATCAACAATCACACAATCCTATACATACAGCATGTTAGGTTGCTGTGAAGAGCAAGGTGGTATTGATTGTTGCCAAAACACCAGAAGTTCTGACCGAACCTACAGAAGACTTATCCTTATCAGATGGAGCAGACTTTGTACTGAAGAAAGCTGAATAAAAAGAGCACCATGTCCCTGTGACATGATCTGACAGCAGTCTAGAAGGTATAACAATGCCCAAGCCTACTGGTTCTTGATTTTACTTTCAGGATGATTTAAAATCCTTTTCAGATTTTTTTTTCATGCCTTTAAATTACTGAATATTCCATTGATAATTTAGTACTGGTGTTCACAAGGCCAACAAGCTCCCAAAGTCCACGTAGACACTCCCTTCAACACTGCTTATCTTATACTTTGCGAATAAACGTAATTTAAAAAAGAAAATGTTATTTATGGAAATGATAAAATGTATTTATTTGTATTTTTGTTAATGTGTTTCAGATTTAATTTACCAGAAACAGAAACAAGACATTTCTGCTTTATAATGAAAAAGTCTTGCAGCAAATAGTGCAAATATGCAAGACATACCAACTTATTGAAGAGGGTTTTTCTGCATGAGGATAGAGAAGTATATATGGGAAACATTTACACACAGATGTTTCCCTTCAAAGCAGTCAAAGAATCCAAAGTTCCATCTCAAAAAGAATAGTCTGAACAGAGACTGGTTTGTCTCAACCTTGGCACAACTGAAGGCCATAAATTATGAGTTAATAACAACAATCTATTTACCCAATAGACAGCAAAAATAAATTTGTTAAGTACAAAAAAGTTAAAGAATTTCTAATGATTAATGTATGTTAAGTGGCAATTATATGTAAATGATTTTTGGAAAGCGAGTGTCTTTAAGCCAAATAAAGCTGTAATCCTATATACACATACATGTATCATTGGCATAAGCCACAAAGAGATGATAGAAATAAAAAAATGAGATTTAGCTGTTAAACAACTACTTATTATCTACATTATTTTCATCTGAAATGTTTACTCTCCAAGTTTGATCTCAATTTTTGTTCAGTGGTGTTCTATGGGTGCTAGAGGAAGAGGACAGAACCAAATTTCTCCCAGATTCCCCACTTTCTCCATAGCCTCCACAACCACCTCCCACTGTTTGAGAGGGTTTGGTATCCTCTAGAATAGTGTGGCTGGTGATGCTGGAGATTGCAGAGGGAAGGGTGAATAACACTACTTTCCCCTTTTCCTCCAGTGGTAAAGCTCTGCTGAATCTCAGTTCTTTCACTAAACATAAGGAACTCTGTAATTCACAGACGGGAAAATCTGGATAGTATAAGGGGGAAAAAAAACTATCTGGAGAATGTGGGTTTACTCTTCCTTTTTTAAAAGCAAATGCTGTTGAAGGATTTGAATGAATGATTTGAATTTAACTGCATGTACCTTAAATAAGTCTTTTATTACTTGGCAAGACCGACAATTACTAACTTCAAATATACAACAGCCTAGCCTCCTTCCATCCAATTAGAGACAAAAGAAATAAGGGGTAAAAAACCTTCAGAACTTACTGTCCATTTCCATCTTGAATGTCTACAGCATTCTGTGGTTCTGCATTTCCTATCAACAACCGCAAGCATTCTGAATGTCCGTTTGTAGCTGGAAAATATTACAAACAAATAAAACGCTGAAATTACATGTTTTATTACATTATAAGAAATCATATTCACCCCTTCTAGCAACAGTAGAAAATTCCAAAGCCAAGTATCTTGGGTGAGGGGAGTCCTGTACCCACACTCTCACTGTGTACTTCTGAGTATGTCAAGTTATTCTGCCTCATTCTAGTTCTAGTTCTGTCTTGTCGTTGTTTTTTGAAAAGACAGAATGTGAAAAAAAGAGGATAAGAGAGAAGATTATGTTAGGTTCACAGATGACCAAACAATGATAGTTTCAAGTAAGCAACTTATTCTTCTTTATGGTCTCTGTGACGCATACACATGAGTGACTCTCTAGCTCACTTAGCAGAAGAACATGAACATCATGCCACAGTAGACAAAAGGATCACTCTTCCAAAAGAAGCATCTGTTACTGCCCTGATGTCTATCCAGGGTGAACAATGGTGGTAGACAGTTGTGACCAAGCAGCAATTTTGTGTTTGTCTCAAAGTGGAATTCCACATGGTAAGGTAGCTAAATTTGCCATCACCAGCAAATCTGCAATCACCACCATCACCTGGAAGGATAGACAGTCAGGGCCAGTAACACTGTTCCCAGCACCTGCTTGGGAGAACACAGTATAGATACTGACAAGTCATGCTTCCAGTAAGCATAATGATGAACACTCTAGGAGGCTAGCAGTGGAGCAGCACGATCCATGCAGAACATAAGTATCCAATGAACATCCAAATATGGGAGTAATATTTGTAGAGGAAAGAGCACATTCTATATGAAAGTAGGCAACTGGAACTAGTAGACAACTCTGGGAAGGAAAGAGATGTCTGGACACAGCAATATCTTGTTCTAGTGGAATACGAGCTAAGGATGGTTTGAATGGAGGTACAAAACTCATTTTTCTTGCAGAAATGATCACAACAAAAATGCATTTTTAAAGATTAATAGTCTTAGGTTGCATGTCACAAAAACTTCAAAGGGCTTTCTCAATACCACTGAGAAAGAGACAGATCATGAAGGGAGCTGTAGAGTAACTGATAGATACAGGTTAAATAATCCCAATAAGAAAAGTTTAACCAACAGATCGGCAAACAGTGAGATTCTGGCAATAGCAAGGCAGGCTAAGAAAAGAAAGCAACAAGTTCTTTAAGTGTAGAAGCAAGCACAAAACAGCGGATACTGAACAAGACAGTGCAAGGAACTAGCATATACTTGAAAACTTCCATCTAAATGAGTGGAGTCTTAAAACCTTGCGAGAGCCCTCCAAAACAAAACAAATGTCTAAGTCCTTGGAAAGAGAGGGTAAATACTCCAAGCCATGTGAAACAGCATACATGCATAGGTCTGAATGGTGAACTCTCTATTTGGATTCTACAGGTATAGATTGTACAGAGGTTTGTGGAAACAGCTGTGAGACAACAGAAGGAGTGTAGGGAAGCACTGAACCCACCGGCATATGATATGTATAGTTTGTCTAGCTGTGACTGAATCTGTCCACTACACTCCAGTACTGCACAAATCCTTGGGAGAAAGAACTCTGTAATAACTACTGGATTCTCAGTTTAAGTAGGAAATTAGTAAGTTCAGCAATAAATAGAACTGGGCAAAACCCAAGGTGCCCTGAAAGTACAAGTTGGGGACTCAAGACTCAGAAGATGTTAGAAGGACAGCATCATGGTGGTCTCTGCTGGTTTGATTCAGCTTGAGCCCTATAACCATCTCTTTTTACAGTTATTCTGGTTATGCCATCTTTTTACTGAAGAGGTTCTCATCATTAAAGGGGTGATCCTCAATGCAAGTACAAGTGGCAATTGTAACTTATGCTGACAGATGTCTGGGGTTCTTCTGGAGAACAAGAGCCCTTGCCATTACTTCTTTCAAATAATCAGAAGCATGGTATGCTGCATTAATCACTTGCCCATGAAATGATGAGTCTCCAACTAGAACAAAAGGGCATAATTTTGTTAGCTCCTTCTATGGGATGGAGACTCCACACAAGATTACGCATAAGTATTGCTGGTGGCACACGCCTGGACACATCCAGGTGCTGTCCTTCAGAACAGGAGCTTGTGCAATGAACATCTGGTGAGTAATACATGACCTCCTGAGAGAATCTTTTCGGAAACAGCAAAAGTAGTGGTGTTGGTGGCAGCAACTGTACCAGGGTGTCTGAGATGACAGCTGGTATCACAAATTCCATGTCAACAAGTGCCAAAAAGAGAAGGAACTGCTGTGGTGCTGTAGTCTGGAGCTGTGTGGCAATCACAGGAGGAGTCAAATGAGCAGAGTCAACTTCTTGCTCTTCAGCCTTAATGGGCCTTTCTACACTGTCATTCTTGTTTTTCTTTGAAACTTGTTCATCCAGAATATCTAATGAGTGTAGCTTTCTCGTTTCATACTGATAGTGATTTATCTACGTTGGCAGCTGAGAAGCCTGATTTGTCAAGGCTGTATGTGCACTTGCTGATCCACCAGCATTAACAGTACTGAGGCACGTTTCTCCTGCACTACACTGATAATTAGCCCTGAGGAAGCCATCAATACTCAATGCAAAGGAGACATCATTTTCCTAGACTAGCATTCAAAATCGTTTGGGAGTAACTTTTGCTGTTTGAAAGAGAAACAGAGGCCAATTATGAGCTTGCCACCTGGAGAGTAAGGACAGAGGCCTTGTTTTGTGAACTCCCAACAAATCACACACATTCGCACATTATGCCCTTCAGAAGAGGCACTTAGAAGACATGATCCTATACTATTTAGCATAATGTAAATATGCACTATATGCAGACATTCTGGATTCCATGGCTGCACAACCAATTTTACAATGGCTGACAACTGAGTGCATCCATTGCATAATGTTAAATTAGCTTCCCATATAATAATTCAAAAGTGAGAGAAAATACTGAAAATGTCCTTGTGAAATAGTTTGCTGCACTAGCAACACACTTGTGTAACCTCTGAGAAACTTCAACCAGTGTCCACTGGATTTTGCCATCCTTCCTCTGCAGAAGGTACACCCAGAGGCCATTGAAGAAACAACAACAAAGGCTGCCAGAGAAGTCCAAAAATAAATCCAGCTTAAAAGAGAAAGACACCTAAACGAGATGGGAATAGACCAATCAAAAGCAGCAGTGTTGTCTGAAGATAAGAATATTCCCTATGATGTTGCTCATGTGGCAAATTAAAAAAAAACAAAAACAAAAACAGAACACCCTGATACTATCTGCCATATGGAGTGGAGAGGTACACCCACCCGAAAGTTATTCAGTCCAAGAATATTCTAGAAGCTTCAGACCAATATAGGTGAGTCACAGTTGAAGCTTTTAAAAATAGTAATAATAAAATGTGGCCCAATAAAAAACAATTAAAATCAAGGGTTAAATTATTTTAAACTGAACCTAAAAGCAATTTTAAAATTATCAGCATAAAAATCAAGGGAATCAAACCATGTGCGCTATATACGTTTGTCCTATTAACTACATATTTTAAGACTTTTCAATCTGCTCATCAGCTGAAGACTTACAGAGCAGCTTTCATAGGATCAATTAAACAAGACTTTACATTTACAACCTAAAAGACATGACTCAAAAGGAAAGAAGAGATGGGAACAGAAGTGGGGGAGCAAACTGCAGCCTAAATATTTAAGAGCTAATTAGCATTTTTCAAAATGTCCAGTTGGAAGAGAAGCTTAATGACAGGAGTAGTCCTATACAGCTGGCTTTTCAGCAGAGCAAATGAAAGGTTCCATTTCCTATCTCCCTCTCCTATTCCTCTAAATGCGATATTAAAATTAAGCATTAACAAAGTTTACCTGCAGCATGTATTGGTGTTCTCTTTACAACATAGTCTTTCACCAAGATAGACGCTCCCTGATTAATGAGTACATCCACACATTCAACATGCCCTTTAAAAGCTGCGAGATCTAATGGTGTTCTTCCATTATTGTTCCGTACATCAAGGTCCAACAAAGATTGTACTAACACTTCCAGAGCTTGATGGTGTCCATGGTAGGCCTGAAAATTTTGAAAACTTTAACTGGAGATAATGTAAGATTTACATATATACATAAATATAAAAATCTGACCTGAAACTAAAATGTACACCTTATCAAGCTCCCACATGTAGTTTGTGAATTAGCAAATAAAAATACTTGCTGTAAGTTAAATTCAAAGCTTTAAAACAGGCCAATAATCAATATTTGGTGAACTGAATACTTACAGCTAAGTGCAATGGACTAATTGGTGCCCTGTTGTCTGAATCATTCAGCATGTCTGTTCCTGATGTTTCCATTAGCTAAAGAAAAATATGCATACCGTTGATAACACAATTGTTTTTAAGTTAACATATACACTTCTGCAATGTATGACTTTATTATACATTCTTTAACAGATAAGAAAGACTAAGGTGTGGAATTCAAGCACAAAAATATTGACTAAAGAGTTGGATGGAAAAATCTTCAGTTTCAGCTGACATATTACACACAATATGTCAACTCATTTAAAAAAAAGTAGCAAAAGAACAGATTGTTAACTTTTCGTGCTGTTTATTTTGAGTGGTCATTTATGAACTCACACATCTGCTTCTGCAGAACTAACTAGAACCTTGTAGAGCTGAGCACAGCCGTTTCGGTAGTGCCTTCACCCACACAATCTACATGTACATGTCTAGCCAAAATTCTCACCAATCCCCTCAGTTCCTGGACTACTGCACTGCAAAACTGAGAAATGTGAATTCACGGAGTTCATAGTTGACTGTTAGAAGAACCCCAGTTACAGGTAAGAGTCTCTGTGACTCACCCACAAGGGCAGATATGCACTGCAGGAAAGGGAGAATGTCATTTGAAAACTCTGACAAATACCACTCTGCCAAAACTGGTGTCTTGACTCACTCTGATATCAGGAGAGTAATGCTTGATAAATATTATGATTGAGCTCTGCTGATGTCCTGGATGTTCTCCTGAGGAAGGAGATATGGAGATGTGGAAAAGGTGGAAATGTAAAGATGGTCTTATATCTGGTGTCATGATGACCCTGTTGTGATGAAACTCCAAGCATGGAAGGCCATGCCTAATGTCACAGAGTTCACTAGCCTACCTGGTAGACACGAGCATCATAGGAAAAACTGTCTTCATTGATGGGAGATGAAGTCCACAGATAGCCAATGACTGACACATACGTTTGGATAGTATCAAATGCCATAATGGCGCTGGATGAGTAAGAGGTGAATGAAGGCTTCTAAAGTCTTTGAGAAAAACTTTATTGCAGGGTGATAAAACCAGGAAAGGTAGAAATGAAGTGGAAAAATGAGCTATTATGGCTTTATGCAGAAGAAGAATACAATCACTCAGAGAAATGAGGAAAAGAAATACCCCATGTATCCTGACAATTCTATAATGTTGTGCTCTGTGATATACTGTATCTTGCCCTGTTGCTGTAGTAGCAGGTCGAGGGCCACTGCTAGTCAACAGAAAGTTCTTGGACGGGAGACACAAGTGATAAACTATACCAGGCAAGATCACCATGGGGTCACTAGCATCTAGAGAACACTTATCTCTGATTTTGGCTCATGTCCCAATCAATGGGAAAAGAGGGAAGATGTCTAGAAGCAGTCCTGTCCCAATGTTGAGAAATGTATTTCATACTGCCTGATCTGATCTTCAGCAGTTACACTAACAGCAATACTGTGTACTGCCTTGTAAGGCAAAGAGATTAACTTCTGGAAAATCTCAAGAGCTAAACAATAAATCAGAGACTGCTGATGTTCAACTAGGGGCATCTCCCACCATGCTGAAGATTCTCAGGAGATAAATCACCACTGTGTTAGTCTCCTGGAGATATACCAGTCATATAGATCCAGTATGTTTTGTAGAAGAACCTCAGAGTGAGTCCTGCCTTGCTTGTTTGCATAAAAGACTACTGGAGAATTATCTGTGAAAATCTGAACTGTCCATTGGTGGCTGGACAGTTTGCATGGAGGTAGAGATGTCAGCACAGCATAAAGTTCTAGAGCGTTCCTATGTATCCAAGGAAATATCTCTGGTAGTGGACAGAGATGGATGGTAGGCTCTGAAGAAGTCACAGAAAGATGAGGTTTGAAACCAATATCCAAGCTAGTTGGTTACTGAGTCAAAATGTCTCTGAAGGAGCCAATGTCCCTATAGTGTCCTCATAAAAAAAGATCTTCAAAGAAAATGCATGATTTCAAAGTACAGTGGCCCCTCCACATTCATAAGAGTTTGCAGTGCAGAAACCTTGTGAGAGCCAAAAAAACTCAAAGAACTCCACCCCGCCTCCCATGATCCCACACCCATTCCTTTGCCTCTGACCCTGGCATTTGGGGTGGGGAGACAAGGTAAAGGGCTTATTGGCACTTACCCCTCAGACAGAGAAGGGCAGAGTTCTGCAGTTCTAGCTACTTCTAGTCGCCATCTTGAGAAAGGAGGGGTAGGAGCAAAGGGATCACCTGACCAAATCAGTAGCCATTACACAGGAGAATGTGCAGCCACATGACAGAGAGGACATGCCTCCAGCAGTGGGGGGGGGGCTTTGCTCACCAAAAAGGAAAAAACACCCTTTTTAAACAGAAGTCTTGCAAACCTGGGGTGAGGAATGCAAGCGAATGGGAGAAGGAAAATTGGGGGGCGGGGAGGCAAGGACATGCCTTGTGAATAATCAAATTCATGAATGTCAAACCCATAAATGTGGAGGGAGGATTGTACCTGCCTACTAAGTTTCAGCAATGCTTGCAATTGCCCACCATGTGGGGTTTCCCCAAGCAAATGAGGCATGAAGTGTGACTGTCAGAGACCCGGATTTTACCTCCACAACTGATTCACCTCTTGAAGTGCTGGTTGGGGGACATAAACCCCAGGTTTCACAGAAAATGAAAAGGAAAACAAGTAAAGGAGCAATGCATCATTGAGAAAAAAATGATACTGAGGACAAAAGCTCAGTCAGAAGTATAAAAGGCATTTCTAGTCAAGCCACTGCTATAGACAAAAAGAAACAGAAGGGATTGGCAGAAAGAGCCCAAACATGTGTACTAGGTAGGCAACAAAAATACTACACTCAGTTCTAGAAGGTTCTGATCAGCTGTTTCTAGGTGCACAACCACCCACATGTGAGTCACAGAGACTACAAAGAAGAAAATACTTACTATTACCAAGAAAGAATGAATGGGGAAGAAATGGAAACATATGAACAAGTGATTAAAATGACAGGAAGACAAGCGAAAGATGCAAGAAAGTTACAGGAAGAAAAAGGTACCAGAAAAATAAGCAGCAATTTCAGATTTGTCTGACCTTGCACAATCAGAACATTGTTGACAATATTAATAGAATTTGAACTTTTCTAAGGTTTTAATTTTTTTAAAAAATAAGAAACCAATTAGTAGAGGTATTTTACACTGCATCATTACTGTTATTCTTTATGTTATTACTCTTACATGAAGGCAAGTGGACTCTGATTTAGTGATGCTGTGACTTCCAAGAGACCTTGCTATTAACAGCTCTGTTCAATCAAGTAAAAAATATTAGGCTCTAAAATGAATAAATTTCTGCAATAAATATATTCAAAATAAAGGTTGTTATACTTACGACATCTAGAGGTGTTTCATTGGCAATCTGCAATTAAACCCACACTTAAGTTAAACACTGCTGAAAACGTGAAAATAAAAATACTATAGAAAATTTGAATTTTAACAGTGATCTGAATTTGTATTTTTCTTCTGAAAATGCACAGTAACTAACTTAAAATGCTTACATAAATCAACCATCATGGCAAAAATGTGTACCTATCCTGGCAGATACCGTTTTCCTAGTTGTTTCATGCTTGATTAGCAGTTACTGTATATAAGCAAGAAACCTCCTCCACTGTGTAGTTAAAAAGCCAAATTCAGAGTGACTTTAATTGAACTGAGTTTCTCATTGGCCAGGATTCAATCAGCAACATTCATTTTGTGGATTGCAGACTTTTGGTTTTCAGACAGTATACAATACAGCAAATCAAGAAAGAGAGTGGAATATCAAAGCTGTTGGGATATACTATTACGAGATAATATTTACATGTATGTATATAAAAATCCATCGGCATGCCTAAGCTAATAGCTTTTTAATCATGGTTTTAATTTGTAAATACTCAAAAGTAAGGCACTAATTGCTCTACTATTTTAATGAATATTTTTTTGTGTTTTAACAATAACCTTCCTTACATTTACTTTCTAACACAAAGAATCATTTCAGTCATTACTTACTACTAAGCATCCTTCACAGTAATTTCTCTTACCAATTCAAGGCATAAGCGATGACCATAAGCCGCAGAATAATGAACTGCATTATATCCTTGTTTGTCTCGAATCCCTGGATTTGCATCATTTCGTAATAAGTATTCCAGGCACCTACACAAAATAAATGACATTTTTATCTCTAATCAATGAGGGGATTACTATGAAGTTTAAAGATAGTCCCTCTTGAATCTTAGTCTTCCCTCTACACAGAGGTGATTTAAACTGTCAAAACTAGCACTGTTACCTAAGTGTTTGTTACTATTTGTGATTCCTTGTGTAATTCTGTAAAGGCAAACACAATACATTCTCACTGAGTTTCTGGATGTAGGGGGGAAAAGGAAGTGTGTAGAACGATAATTTATGCATTTATTATTTTAATCAAACTTGTATTGTCTTGAACTACAAGGACACAAGATAATCTTACAATGTAATGCTTCTGCTAGACTAGTTCAAAGCCAATGGCTTTGACATTAAATTAAAACAGCAGGCTTAAAAGAAATGGCCTTACAAGCTCTGTCACTGTCAGACGTGCTTACCAGCCAGCTTGCAAAAGGAAACACTGTTGCTCCTGTCTCTATAAAATGTAATTACTTATGGACCTAACACTTTCTGAATCCAGTTGATAGGCTTGGTTCATGACAAGATATATAAGAGAGCTTATGCAATATATGTTGTCTATTATGAAGAATTACATTTCTTTTTATATATAACATTGTATCATCTTTTATGACTGCATTATATGAGTACAAATAACTACTTTTTACATTCCTTTAAATGTAATCTATCAAATTTTTTTTGTTTAACTTTCCAATATTACTACCACCACCACCACCACCAAGAGTAGTAGTGAGAAAAATTAGTAACCATATTAATACTACGTGTTACTGTGTGCCTTCAAGTCATTTCCAACTTATGATAATCCTAAGAGGGATCTATCATGGAGCTTTCTTAGAAAGATTTATTCAAAAGGGGTTTGCCACTCTTCTCTGAGGCTGAGAGAGCTGGCTTGCCCAAGATCTCCCAGCAGGTTTTCATGATCAAACAGGGATTCAAACCTGATCTCCCAGAGTCCTAGTCCAGCATTCAATCACTAGTACAGTATTACTATTAAAGATAGTAGTAGAATAACATAGTACAACTATAATATTTTCTCAAATGAAAAGCCTTGCAAGTATGAAAATGTATCAGTCTTCCTTAAAAATATTATTATGCCACCTTTACACAAAGAAGAGATGGCTAAAACTGAACAGTATTAAATTGTTATTCTTGCTTTTGTCAAAATAAATCTATGTAAACAAGAGACATGCTGATTAACACAATATTCATCTGGAATGTTTATCAATTCCATACTCCACTGGAGAGGGTAAGCAAAGAATGACACAGCCAATGACAAGGAGCAGCAGAAATTGCAGTCTAACATCTAGAGGACTAGGTTTTACTCATCCCTGCTTAGAAATGTGAAGATCTCCAAAGCACACGTTCAAAAAGTAAAAGGCATATCAAAAATTTGTCTATCAATTTAAAACTATCCTTACTGTTAAAATTAATCATTAAGTCATACTCAAAAGAGTATTTCAATCTATTTTGCTAAAATGCATGAGCAGAACTGTATAGCTACTTTTGCAGTTGTAACAATACTTTGACTTCACCCAAGACCATTAATATTTAGAGCATTCACAATAACTGACTGCTATTGATTAAAGCAAGTTTTTTTTTTTAATGATCCAAAGAGTATGGGGACACTTCAGTGTAAATATGTCTTTACATTACAAATGATGCTCCAGGTTTCGGAAGTGCAATGGAAGGACTTAACATGGTATGCTATACATATTTACTTGGCAGCAAGTTCTATTATTTCAATCCGGTATTAGTTTCAGATAAGTGGGCACAGGACTGCGTTATTAGACGTGCATGAGTTACCAAAAATAAGACTGTGTCCCATGTTTGCCCAGCAGACAAAGCTTCTAGAATACAGCAGCCCCTCCACATTTGCAAGGATTAGGGGCACAGATCCCTCTTGAAAGTGAAAAAAACTCTCACCCCATGATTCTCCTCCAGAGCTCCCCCCTCCCATTCCTTTGTCTCTGGCCCCACCATGGGGGCAGAGGCAAAAAAGACACAGTAAAGGGCTTACTCGACTTTCCCCTCAAAGGGAGAAAAGCACATTTCTTCCAGTTGCGTAGGAAAGGGAGGGGCATTTTACCCCAGGCGGCAAAGCTTTTGGGGCATTCCAGCTCGTAGCCCCGCCCCTACATGCCCTGGCCCCTATGCACTGCAGCCCCGCCCCCATGCACCATAGCTCTGCCCCCTCCCGCCCCCCCTCCACACACTCCAAGATCTGTCACTGACTTCTTTCCTTCTGGTTACTTCCAGTAGCCACCTTGAAAAGGGAGGGGTAGGAGCAAAGTGAGCACCTGACCAATCAGCAGCCATTACATAGCAGAAAGTGCAGCCATATGGGAGAGAGGTCATGCCTCCAGCAGTGGGAGGGGGTTTTGCTCACCCAAAAAGAAAAAAAAGGGTGATTTTAAGCACAAGTCTTGCAAACCAAGGGTGAGGAATGCAAGGGAATGAGGGGGAGGGAAATGGGGGGGAGAGGAAAGCATGTGCCTTGCGAATAATCAAATTCGCAAAGGTCAAACCCATGAATGTAGAGGAAGGACTGTAATTCCTGTGGGATCTATAGATGATGGTAACTCCATGTATTTTTCTTCTAGGAAGAATTATCTTGCTAAAAGTACAGAAATCACTGGAGGAAACACTGAGCAGATATATCCCATTTTGCATGCCCTCATATTCACAGTTCTGCCTTTTACTGGTAATTGTACAGGGCAACAAATAAATGCAACAACAAAAAGGGTAATGCATAGTTTCATTACTACCAATGTTAATTCTGGTTTCTCCCTTAAATTACTTGGTATATCTATCCAAGGTATGGTTTACAAAAACAAATTCTTCTGTTTGTATACTGCTCTATACAAAGTAGTGTGTGCATGCATGTATGTGTTCCTTCAAGTCACTTCCAAATTATGGGGACCCTTAGGTGAATCTATCATGGGGTTTTCATGACAAGATTTGTTCAAAGACGTTTGCCTTTGCTTTCCCTTGATGCAGAGAAAGTGTGGCTTGTCTAAGGTCATCCAGCATGTTTCCATGGCTGAGTGGGCATTCAAACCCTAGTCTCCAGAATCATAGCCCAATGCTCAAACCAACACAGCATGCTGGCTCTATACAAAGTAGCACTACCCAAAAATAAAAAAATTATTGTATTATTTCCTGTTATCGAGGAAGCGTTTAACTTCTATGTAAAACCAGAAAAAAATTTAAATGAAGTTGATTTTGTGCACTAGAATAATTGAATTTTTAAATATCAAGTGTTCAGTCACAGTTTACAGCCACAATTTAACTGACTATTGTATGTTTTCTTTTATTTTTCTCTATCATTTATTTATTTACATAGGTGGTATAGTGATAAGAATAGCAGTTCTGTACTCAAAATATTCTGATCCCTTCTAACATACATCACCATAGGGGAAAAATGACCAAACACCATGGTTTGCTTTCTAGGAAAAAAGGTAATTTTTATGACAATATATATCATTTGGCTCACTCCATGTTAGACCACTGTGGGTTTTGAGCACAATCAATTATACACACGTTGACCCATTAATAACTTTCAATGAGTTCAGTAGGGCTTCTTCCAGGTAGATGGGCAAAAGACTGCACTTTAGTAGTTCCAAAAATATGGTCATACTTACTTGCCATCAGTGTCTGAAGCAGCTGCATAGTGCAGTGGTGTACAACCCCTTTCATCCAGATCATTTACACTAGCTCCAGAACCCACAAGTGCAAACAGGCACTGGTAATTACAATTGGCTGCAGCATAATGGAGTGGAGTTCTATGACATAATCAAAAAGAAAAGAAAATAGGTAAAGTAATGCCTAGTAAAAAACTACCCCTGGCATTTAAATTTAAATACAACAGTAAGATCCCATATGGTATGTAGGACACCAACCATACAGGTTATGTTCATACACGCACCATACATGTTTGGCAAGCTCAATGACAAACAGTGAGTGGGACAGAAAGGTGTGATTTCACTTTCTCACCACGTACAAGGTTTTTTTTGGGGGGGGACAGAGCCATATGCAGTGGAAAAAGAGCTAACCAAGCAGATTGGAGAGGGCACAAGAGTACAGTATTAAAGGGATTATAATCTAAACTGGGGTAATAATTCATAGCCTTCCAAATTTATGGATCGCAGCTCACATCCGTCTAGCCAGCATAGCCAACCTTGAGAGATGATGGCAGTTGCCGACCAACATCTACAGAATAAAATTTGCCCATTCCTGATCCGAACCCATGATTTTCCCAAGCACAGATCAATCAAGGACGCAGACCAGACATTGTTTTGTTTTAGGTGAGGAAACAAATGCTCAAAATCTAGTGGGGGAAAAACCCACCAAACTGAATGTACAGTCATACCCAGATAAGAGAATCAATCTAAACTCAAGAACTTTATACCCTATATTAGCAAATTTTTAGTTCTAAATATATCATCAAGAAGAATTCTAAAAGTGCTGAGCATTTTAAGACAAAGTCAGATGCATTGCTCAGTGCTGATCAGTAGTATTGATCAAATAAAGCTTCAAATCACAGTAAATAAAACTGATATTGATGGGCACCTGAAAAGCAATCACATTTTCATAATGAAAATATGGCTCATCCTGTCCTTTTAAATACAAACATTTATTGGTAAATTCAGGACAAGGATGAAACTGGGTCTGACTTCTGAAGCTGATTTGCTGGCAAATTTTAGAAATATTATTCTACAAAACTTACAGTAAATATTATCTACCTGTAGCTTTATAACTTACCAGTGAATGTAAGCAGTAACTAAATTTTATATTTATGACATTTTCATATTTTGTGTGTGTTCTGAAGTGTTTTTTATCCTCAAGAAAAATGCCATAGACTTTAGCCACAATAAACAAACTGTATTTAATGGAACTTTATTACACATGCAGAAAGAGAAACATGTCTTGCCTTCCAAATTTGTCTTTCTTATTGAAGTCTGCACCTGTGTTGAGCAGCAAATTTAGGCATTCCAAATTCCTGAAAATTGAATTACATAATGATAATTTCCCCCCAAAATTAGACTCAATATGAGTAATAATGAAAATTATTACAATATTGTTAACATACACAAGTTGAACATTAAAAGACATTAAAAACAATACAGCTTAAAACAGAACATCAGTAAAACAGTAAAGCTCCTTCCTATCAGAATAAAAAGTCTTTGTCTCCTGAAAGGAGGACAGAAAGGAGGGGTCATTTTAGGCTTCCTAGGAAGAGAGCTGCAGAGTCTATGGGGAAGCTACTGAGAAGGCCCAATCTTCTGTCTCCACCAACTGTTATCTATGATGCTCTTGAGACTGAAGGAAGGGCCTCTCCTGAGGATCTCAGGGTCCAAGTGGGGTGATGTGGTTTGTCAAATAGCCTGGAACTAAACCATACAGGGCTTCAGAGTTCATACTAAGCACTTTGAATTGTGCAATACCCTGTGGAGCTGTTGGGAGCAGCGGAACTGTATGATCCTTGTAACCAGCCTCTTGCTACAGCACTTTGTACCAACTGAAGTTCTGAACTTTCTTCAAAGACAGCCCGTCTAGAGTCTGCTCCAGTAATCCAAAATGGGATATGACTAAGACATGTGCTACTGTGGCCAGATCAAGCATCTCTGTGACTATATATTTAAAAGCAGTCTAAACTTGACTGATACTCTTAATCATTTGCATTTTACTTAGTCTTTAGAACACAGTTCTTTTAAGTAGATGCCTCTAGTAACATCCCCAAGGAGCATCAGCCACAAACATATATGACCATAAGCAAAATGTGTAATGAAAGCAAGTTGGGGATTGCCACTATAGGTCAGGATCCATATACATCTTTCCGATGGAAACTTCTGCAGCTTATCAACTGCCCTTTACAACAAAAGTTAAGGTATGCTTTAAGGCAAGTTAGCATGAGGAGCTGTCATCAGAATAGATAACTGAGGCATACATGATATTGTATATACATGTAGAAGTGCTATGCACGTAAACCTGATTTTTGCTGGATCTCAAGCCCTGTCATTGCAAGGAATCATTAAATAAAACAGAAATATCAACCAACAACTAAAACGATACATTATTTTAATAATGAACAGCTAAAGAGTATACTAAAGGTCCTCTCTAGTATCCACTGCAGCATATTTAATGAGGGCTTAATGTACTTCCTAAATGAGATATTATCTCAATAATCATCTCTCTCTGCCTCATTCACACACTTATGGCGAAAGAGGAAAAAATGACTATGCCATTCCTCTCACAGGGAATTTTTGTTGGATCTCGTGTTTTCTCCACAAGAAGAAAGAACCACTGTATTCCTGAAGAAGCAACTCTAGATCTCTGGAACTCTAGCCAGATACAGATACAGTATACTTTGTGTATTTGTGTACATACATAACTACATTATTATGAGTTCTGAATAAGAGTCTCCTAAAGAACTACAAGTTTTCAAGGGATATACATGAGATTAGACCAAAATTACCTGCCATTTCAGGAAACTACTTTAACATCCTAGATCCCTCTTGCACAATTACAACTTTAATACTATGTAACACGTTTAAGTAATGCTAAGCAGAAGTTGCTTTAACTGTAAGAATACATACCCTCCAGCTGCAGCTGCATGAAGACAGGTTCTGCCAAAATCATCTGGAGTATCTATGTCAAAGCCTACAAAAGAAGCACTTTGTGAAACCATCTATATAAAATTAATCTGTTCTCTCTAGCTTGGAGGAACACACTGTGAAGAAAATTTCTTCATGCATTAAGAGAGTCATGCATTATGATTTTTATAAAAATTAATACCAGAAGTATGTTCTTTTAAAGTATGGAAAAGTAGTTCTTTTGTAGTATGGATGCGAGGCCTTTCCAGATGTAATGCTAAATTATGTTTAAGTGTTATCTGCCCACGCATGGGGCCCACACCCTTCTCCCTCATCTTTTCCACTCTGATACAGCTCAGTGATGTCAAGCTTTTGCTTTTAATCTAAACCACAGTTCTCTCTCATATCAAACCTTTGGGAAATGGTGTTTATTTTAACCTGGGGTTAACTGAAACAAACCAGGCTCAAGCCATAACATGACCATGTAATGGTTTGATCCTGGCTTCTTCACTAACCAAAGTTTGTTCACTTAAGCACAGTTCTTCCAAAGTTCAGATATAATAAGGAAGTGTGGCTCATAAAACAGGAGGAAGATGATTCAGGCGTCATTACAGAAGCACTGGGGGGAGAAGGGGAGCTCATAATCCCAAGGCTCACAGACACAATACAAAGGCATAAATCATAGTTCAGCATTTTGTCTTAACTGGTCAAATGACTAAAGTTATATTTTCAGATCTTTCCATGGACCATTTTTTTCCACACAAAATATGCCTCCCCACAACTTTGGGAGGGTGGTGGTGGTGGGGAATTCTATATTTTGATCCCTCCTAGGCTGTTCTAGTGAACTAGAAGTTGCCTCCTTAACAGGAGTAAGAAAGCAAAACTGCTTCTGCATCTCCTAGGTCAGGTGCTCTGTAAGGTGTTTTGAGTAGAAAACATGTTTTTTAATGTATTTTTTTTAAATCCAGGGAAGAGGGTGTAGCAGGGGATATGTAGCCTCTACAGATTCTTGCAGGGGGCCAACATCTCTCCCAATTAATAAGAGTGGCCCACCTCTGGTTTAGATTAAAACTCTATCAGATATCAAAACATTTCAATATAAAGTTTCTTCCAACTAAAATTAGTAAATAGTGAATTCTGCTATTTAAAATCACACTGCACATAAAACACACTCATCCCCATAAGCACCCATCATAGTAGCTGTCAAGATGGCATCCTGGTTTCCAAGGTGACTTTCATACTAAAAGCAAAAAGGCAGGTTGTTCTTTATGTCATATGAAAAGCAGAACTTATGGTCACACTCTGAGCAAGTCTCTTCTTCTTGTGTTCAATTTGATGAAAACCAAACTGAGTGGTAACTTCTGCTTTTGGTCCTATAAAGTAGTTTCACCATGAAACACAAACAGTGGCTTCCTTTCCAACAATAAGATTCACAGGAAATGAAGAGTTGGTACTTACGTGAACGATCATTCTGGGATGACAGGAGGAGCAATCCACTACACCTGGGTTGATCCTCGTGCCAGCTGACGCAGGAGCCGTTTGCGAGCCTCCAGAATTTCAATAAACCGACTCCCTGTCCCTCTCCCTTCAGTTTACTTTTCTAGCGTACAGTACTTACTAACCCACCTATTCACATCTGTACTTAACCTAGTGGTGGGTGTGGATTGCTCCTCCTGTCATCCCAGAATGATCGTTCACGTAAGTACCAACTCTTCATTCTCGGGCTGACAGGAGGATCAATCCACTACGCCTGGGACTTTCCCAAGCTGTTCCCTGGGCGGGCAATAATCTTTACAGTACAGCTTGCAGCACCCTGTGCCCAAAGGCTGCTTGAGCTGACTTATATTTATCTAACTTGTAGTGTTTAATGAAGGTGGACACTTCTTTCCAACCTGCTGCTCCACAAACATCTTCCAATGAAAAAGCAGACTCATATGCCACTGACGTAGCCACTGAACGCATGGAACGCGGCCACACATTCGCAGTCCTTGGCTGATTGGAATAATCGTAGCATATGAAAATGCAAGTCTTTATCCAAGACGCAATCACTGCTTTGTTTGCTCTTTGGCCAAGCGTTCTCGGTTGGAAAGACAGTAGGAGTGTGTCTGACTTTCGAAATTCCTTTGTTTTCTTGATGTAGGCTTTTACCACTCATTGGACATCTAATGTGTGCCATTTTTTCTCCAAAGGATGAACTGGTTTAGGGCAAAAAGTTGGTAAATGTATTGACTGTTGTTGCTTAAGTGATATCAGGCACTTAGGTTTAAATGAGGGGTCAAACCCCAAAGTCAATTTCATTTTAAATTTTACATAGGGTTCATTCACTGACAATGCTGCCAATTCTGGTACCCTCCTGGCTGACGTGATAGCCAATAAAAAGCCGTTTTAAAAGATAGAAGCCTGGGGGAGGTCTCCACAAAGGTTCAAAAATGGCTCTGTCAGTGCATTTAGCATCAAGTTTAAATCCCATGATGGAAATCTGTGCACTGTAAGAAATAATGATAATGTTGCCCCTCTTAGAAATCGTCTAATATGCGGATGACTCGCATACTAACCGCCGCCTTCAGTTAGGAATGCCAACAGCGCCGCTATTGTCTTTTTAAAGTGTTAGGCCGGAGGCCTTTCTCCAGTCCATCTTGCAGAAAACTAGTTTTTGTGTCACTCCTACCTCAGTTACAGAAATTTCTTTCTGCACACCTTTTTGTGAATGTTTTCCATGTCCAATTGTAAATTTTTTGTGTAGATTCCCTTCTGGAACCTATCATTGTATTTATACACTTTCTGTATATCCCTGCTGAGTCAGCAGTCGCTCCAAATTCCACACTGTCAACTTCAACCAGTTCTATCTGGGTGGTTCACAGGACCCTGACTAGCAAGTCCGGCCTGCATGGTAACCTTCAGGGTGGATTTTGGACGCTCATAGAACGGAAACCATGGCCTCCTTGGCCAAAACGGTGTATTAATATTATGAGGCTTTCTCCTACGTATCTTCACCAGCACTTTCTGCACAATTTTGATTGGTGGGAAAGCATAGTGAATCCCTGGTGGCCAAGGAACTGACAGGGCATCTCGTGCCTCGGCACCTTTCCTCCATGCATTGAAAAATATCTTCTTAGTTTGGTATTTTCTGCAGTAGCACACAAATCCACCTGTAAAGGCCCAAAATTGTTGCTTATTTCCTTGAAAACCTCTACATTGAGGGACCATTCTCCTGGGTGTATGTAATTTCTGCTCAAAAACTGCATGTACATTGCGGACCCCCCTCAAGAGTACTTCAGAAATACTGTCATCAACTCCACCCATCTAAACAGAAAGTCCCCTCCGTTATTAGTGGCACTGAATGCAGCCCTCCTTGCTTGCATACATAAGCCTTTCCCAAAGTTGTTGTTAATACCACCACATGGTGGCCCTTGACAAGATGCACACATCTTTGGAGGCTAGGCGAATCGCCTTCAACTCCAGGAAGCTGATGCTGAAACGCCTGTCTCTGATAGTCCAACGGCCTTGCACAGTGAACCCTGCACAGGGGGCCCCCCCGCCATACAATTGGCACCCGTCGTAATATGCACCACATTCTGTTTTTGGAAAGGTATGCCCGAAGCCACATTCCTTTCTTTCAGCCATCAGTACATGCCAGTCCGAATATTCTGAGCACTTCTACTTTGTAGTGCCGTCTTTTCGCGATGGCCAACTGATGTCTCATCAGTAATCTCTGCAATGGTTTCAAGTGAAAACTGGCCCATTGTATCAACTGTGTTGTTGAGACCAAGGTGCCCAGAACTTTTGCCAGCTGCATTAGATTCATAGAATTGCTCTGCATAACCGACGCGCTGCTTGTTGTACCTTCTCTATTCTTTCTGAGGATAGATGCAGCCTGCCCAGCCTTGTATCTTTTCTGGCCCCCAAATGGGTCAATTCCATATTTGGAAACAGCACACTTTTTTCGACGTTTAGTAGAAACCCATAATGCGACAGCACTCAATGGTCATCGCAAGTCCTATGTAACTTGGACTCTACCTTGCCTTCAGCAAAATGTTGTCCAGGTACTGGTTAACTGTACCCCTTGCATCTGCAGAAATGCTATTAGAGGAACTAGGACTTTTGTAAAACCCTTGGAGCTGATGCCAGACTAAATGGCAACGCCTTGAACTGACAGTGATTGTTCAGGAAATTGAACCTAGGTCCTCCTGCTGGATGGACACATAGGGATGTGGAGATATGCTTCCTTCAAGTCTATGGAAGCTAGTATTCCCTCTTCCAAATTCTCTTTTAGTGATTGTAATGTCTCCATTTTGAACTTTCTGTATTCCACAAACCTGTTGAGGTACCTGAGGTTCAGTACCGGCCTGTATTTGCTTTCGGTTTGGGTACTACCAAAAATATGAATACACCCCTGTTTCCCCTTTGGGATTTCCCGGGAAACCCTTTTCTATGGCCCCAGTCTAATAGGTGCGAAATTTTTTGCATTACTACTTGTCGTTTGTCCTGACCTTCCGGTACTGGGGGAAAGGGAAAAAATCTGTCCTTGGGGGGGGTGTAAGAATATTTTTCCCTTTTGGGTTTCTAAATTAACACCCACCTGTCGATGTTATTTTTTGGGCCCCCTGAACCCAAAGGCAGAAATCTTCCCCCCACTTTCCTTTGTTGACAGTTAGTATTGTTGTTTTCCCACTTGGGGTTAACCCCCAAACTTTCCCTGTCCTTGTCCTTGTCTATTGGTTTGACACTGTCTTGCAAACTGTGGTTTCGATCTGCTCCATTGCAACCTGCCAGACTCATTCTGAATTTCCCTTCCCGGGATAACCATAAGCTCTTCCACCTGAAAGGAGTAATTAGAGCTCCTAAAGCCTCTTCTATCTACTTTCCTTTTTTTAAGGGTTGGCATCACTTGTTTTTTTTCCTTTGTCTCCACCAATATCTTTTCCAATGCGGTAGAACCAAAGACAAACGCCCTGGTTTGGTACATATGCCAAATTACTACGAGACTTCTGGGTTCCTCCCAGTGTCTCAACCACCACAGGGAACGTCTTGCTACCGTTAATAGGTTTTAAATTTCCCTTCTCATATGCCGTAGCATCCAACCCAGCATAGTGTTACCCTGTAAAATGGGGGGCCCGAGAGGGCTGCCCCAAAAAACAAACCAAGCCTAAGCAAAGATGGGGAAATTAACTCAAGCACTCTCTTGGCTAATGAGAGGCAGGGCAATGCAGCAGGGTTTTTTCCCTATGTATACAGCGTGAAGTCAGTGAGGAGGCAAATGGTTCAAACAACAATTAGATTTATTAAATAGGTACTAACGAAAAGCACAAACATACTCCTAACTAGAAAAGGGAAATAGAATTTGAGGGGAATGGTTGATACGCCACCTGTCCTGTAGTCCCGAAGAAGCCTGAATGCAGAAGTGGAAACCCGGCGTGGCGGCCGAGGGGAATCTGCTGAACCGAGCGGCAGCAAGGCAGAGTGAAGTTCGGGTGATCCGGCAAGAGTTCCGGAGATTCCAGCGAGAGTTCCGAAGAGCTCTCAGAGCGGGGGATTTTTTGGGGGAAAAACAACCGCAGGCTAGTCTGGTCTTGGGATGAAAACAATAAGTTTTGGTTTGGAGACAAAACCTCCGAAAAGGGCAGAATTTGCATGATTAAGTTAAAATCCGAATTGACAATAGTATAGCCGGTATGTAAATGTGGCTAGCTCGGCAGTTGAGTACCTAGCTCACCGGGGGGTCCTCTGGGCAAAGGGGCCCTTTGTAGTAGTGAAGGTGTTTGTTTCGGGAGGTCCCTAAACAGATCTGGCAATATCTGGCTGATTCGGTGGAAGCAGCAAGTAACAGCCATGTCTAGCTTCACGCTTGTTTGGCGGGCCTCACAAACACTTGGCTGGTGGCAGAGTAGGGCTGAATTATGATATCAAAATGATATCTTTGGTTCACTAAAGGTCAGCCAGTACACAGTGGTAACATCAGCAATAAATTTAAGAACCTTTTGTATTCAGTCCACTGCTTTTATTAACTCATTCATTGACAGATCTTGTGCCTCTAAGATGTCTTGAGACCACAGCACTGCTGCCTTGGCAAACATCGAAGCAGCTGTTGACGCTTTAATTGTTGCCGAGGTAGCCTTGTGCGCCTTCCTCAGACAAGATTCTGCGCTTCGCTCATCCATTTCTTTAAGCTGAGTGTCTGCCTCCCTGGGAACAATTGCACCAGACACCAGTCCTACAATAGGAGCGTCCACGGGGGCACCTTTAAGAATTTCACATTCTGTTCCTAGAAGGAGTGTAACTTATTACTGCATGTCAAACTTTTTCTTGTATTTCCGTGATTATTCCACTCTGCTGTAATTATATTTTTGAACAACTCTGGCAGAGGGAACTCCATGCACCTCGACTCTTTCTTCCTTATTACTGATGCTATTTTACATTCTTTACCTACTTTGTCCTTTTCTCCCTTAGACTCATGCAGCCCTAATGTTTGAAGCACCCTTCTTAAAATACTCTTGAAGGAGTCAGCCTCAAACATCCTATTTGAATCTATCTTTTCATCTTCCTCAGCATCAGAAACCTCAGTTTCCTCTACTTCCATTAATTCTTCCTCATCTACCTCTTCATCAGTGTAGGTGTCAACATCAGGCATATCAGAGGTGACCCCTCTTGCCTGTAGTGAATTTAGTGTTTTCCATGTAGATTTCTTCCGGGAAGATCCTTGCTTTCCCTTTGTGTTAGGTCGAAACTCAAATTCAATTCTCCTTTTCTTTAACTGGTTTTCCCTTACTTCCTCAGTATCCACATACTGCTCATCATTTAACCTTTTCTGACTGCCAGTTCTCTGGGTGTTGGCCATCGTTTGTGATTGTAACTCATGCTGCCTGTATGTACTGCTTGTTGTGTGGGCTACCAAATGCTCATTCATCCCCATTTGTTCAGCAGAAACTTGGTGAACTGGCCTTGGTAACATTGCTTGGAACTGTGAAGACACAGCCTCCTTGATCATAGCCTGAATTTCCGTGCGTAAGTTCTCCATTATGCACGACTTCTGGCTTACTTGGCCGCCCCAGCATACCTGTTCAGGGTCACGCTGTGGGTCTGGGCCCCTCTGCGGCATGTTCTGAAGCCATCCCTCCATGAAGTGCCGCATTTCTACACTCCAGGGCCCATACTCTGCTGCTGATGCGGCTTGGCCATCTTCTACTGCTGCTGAGTTCACCACTACTGGAATATTAGCGCTGCACACCTGCGCAGTCACTCGAACTTCTGTGCTGCTGCTCCAGTCACCCTGTCCGAAGCCTGCCTTGCGGCGGTCTTCTGGATGGAACATTGTACTGCAGTGACCGAGTCCAACTCTGTGGTGCTGCGGATCACTTCATCCATAACGTGTTTCGTCGCTGTAGTCTTTTCCATAGTCTTTCCTACCCTTTCAAAAACCTCCTCTCTTAATTTCTCTTAATTTTTTAATTTCCTCACTATCCTACTTGGGAGAGGGAGTCTGATGCGTTTCACTGCACGCAGGAGGAAAGAAAAACTGAAGGGAGAGGGACAGGGAGTCAGTTTAACGAAATTCTGGAAGCTCGCGAACAGCTCCTGTGTCAGGTGGCACAAGAATCAACCCAGGCGTAGTGGATTGATCCTCCTGTCAGCCTGAGAATTGATTTAATTCAAGCAAAGTACAGCAGCTTCATCACTGAAATCTCTGTTCATCATTCAAACCATGTTTTGGAACACGTATGGAAAAGTGAATTGCCTAAATACCTCTTTCCCACCTTTGCAAACTGGCTCAAGTTACTATATTGTTTTAACAGACTCATGCTTTGCTGTTATGCCAAACTACCAAAGTATGGTTGAAAACCAGAACTAGTTGTGTATTACAGGAACAACAGTATTTATTCATTTTCTACCTCCACATTAAGGAACAGAGTCTCTTCTAGCCTCACTAGGTACCACTATATCCCTTGAACAAACTGGATTTCAAAATACAGGGGCACTGTTCTCTTGAGTGATAAGAACAACTGTATGCAACTCCAAATGTTTCCTATGTATAGCATGCTCAGAACTAGCACCACATACTTAGCTATGAGAGCATAACACAGAGGGAGGAGACATTTCAAGGGCATGAAGACACTATAACTACATTAATTTATCTAATGTACCTAAAGCTCTATACAGAAATTATAAACTGTTAGCAGCTTCAATTTTTAATAAATACCATGATATACAAATCAGTTAAACTGACCAAAGTAAACTGAATTCAAGCTGGTTGCAGCACCACAAATAAAATATATGCCTCTGATGTTGATTCTACTGTACTTAAAAACCATGGCATAGAGCGTTTGGAATAAACTAATTAATCAAAGTAAGCAAACATGCACAACATAATGGATATAAATGATATAAAGATGTAAAAGAGATATCTAATGAACTGAACATAGAATGATGCCTGTATTTACCTGTCATGGTAAATCATCCAATTACCAAGAAAAGCAGTGCTAAAATCAAAAGCCAAAATGTTGTACTGTGTGATAAATCAATACCTTTAGAAGCTGAAACATATTTGGACTTTTCAAATCCAAATATATATATTTACAAATGAAGCAGCACTTTAAAGCAAGGGATAAATATTCTAATGAATTTTGCTATGGATTCACAGCAATTCTCTACGGTTGTTTACTAGTGCACCCATCTAAACATAGGCCATGTTGTACACTGTACAATTCCAAAGTAAGGAGAAACAAAGACAAATAATACAGAAATAAGTAAACAAATATATTGTAACGCTTGTTGTTTTTAAAATGTCGGCAATAACTTATGGCTTCTCTTTGAGTGAAAATAAATTTACTATTACATAGGAACAAATTATTATCATTTATCAGGGACAACATTAGCAAAAGCCTATCTGTAACTAGATCAACACAAAATCAAATGAATCTAAAACTCCTTTTGCCAAACACACTTAAATCGAGTATTTTAACACTCAAATCAAGTATTTTAAACTGCCTGTAATAAACTGGTAAGATTTCACTACTTGCAGAAATTTCCATCTCTTAAACAATGACTGTACTCTTTCCATCTACCAAACATTGTATTCTTTCAAGTCGTTTCTGACTTATGGAGACCCTAAGGTGAACCTAACATGGGATTTTCATGGCAAAATTTGTTCAGAGGGGGTTTGCCTTTCCGTTCCTCGGAAGTAGAGAGAGTGTGTCATCCAGTGGGTTTACAAGGCTGGTCTCTAAAGTCATAGTTCAACAGCACACTAGCTCTCATATCTAAGAGTTCCTTAGGTAAAAAAGGAACTATACTGCTGATGCAGAGTTCAGGACACAGAAAATTATTATTTACATGAAAAATGACTTGAAACATACTGTTGCACCACTGACTAAATAGACTTCCAAGATTTTAATTAATCTTGGAATACCATATACAATACAAAATGTATAAACCCCCTATATCTGTGTCAGTGTTTTTATTTCATATGACCCCTGGCTGTTGCTAGGTAGAGTGCATGATTAATATTAAGTAACTGCAATGCTACACAAATTCACTGGTCTCCCACTGAGAATATAGGCTACTGGATAAAACTGTTATCTCTTGCTTATTTTCTAAAAAAAGGTAATAATAACTACTGTCACCAGATAAGAGGCATTACTCTTAATGCAGCACCACATAAACGCACTGCTACATTACTGTTTTGCTGTTAGCTGTAACAGACCCTCCATATCAGGTGTTAGCACACCACTGCCTCTTAGCCTTTTGAAGCTACCAGATCCCCAATTTTAACAGCTGGGTGGGTACTGGCTTGAAAATTGTCCTCAAGTCACAAACGTGGCAGCTTCCTTTCCTCTCTTTTCACACTAGCATCCTATCTGAATTTGGATACGAAAAGTGTTCCTCATCAGAATGGAAGGTACTTCTATTTCAATGGAGATAGGAAAAAACTGTGAGATCACTAGTGATTCCATACCTCACAACCCACCCCCACCCAATCATCCAGTCCTTCATACCAGACTGTAAAATATTCCAGAAGATGACTTAAGCTGCAGAAGTGGCTTTTGCAGTGTCATGGATTGCTGAAGCAGTAAGCAGTAAGCGGAAGGCTCCACTACACAAGTAGGACTCTGAGGTTCATGAAGTCCAAAAGAACTTATGTAACATCTGCATTTCTTTTTGTGTGTTCTTCTTCACTTACCTTCTGAGAATCACTTTGCTCCTCTTATTGGCCATGACCATCCTCCAACAGACACATTTCACAGATTGAAACAAATGCAATTAAGCTGGTACCATGCTTGCACAGTTGCTACAATTGTTCTGCATACTACTAACCAACCATGGAATATTATATGATGGTAGGACCTATTTGTTTCATGTTCACTAATTAAAAAGAAGCACATTCTAAAATGTTTGAGAGGTCAAAGCTCTCACAGCAGAACAAACTGAATATTGCCGCAAGTGGAATTCTAATTTACAAGGGACAACTTCCATCATCTACTGAGCAATTTGTCTGCACTTTTAAAGGCTATAGATTAAAGTACTCTTTTTCACTGGGATTGCACTAGCAAAAGCCTATAATTTAATATGTCAACAAAGGATTATAGTGAAAGGATTAGATTAATTCTGAAGAACCTACCTGATGAAAGCAGCTTTCTACAACAGTCTGAAAATCCACTTAATGCTGCCAAATGGAGAGGAAACATTCCATGTATACCCCGCCTAAGATACACCATAATCAGACATCACAGTCTCATTACAAAGGAAGTAATTCAAGACATCATGCCAAATTCCACACATACAAGTTTGCATTCAACAGCCTTTGTTAAAACAATTAAAAGAAGTCACCAACACATGCGCATGTAACTGATCACTCTAAGCAGTGTACATACTTTCAGAATGACAGTCAATTAAAAACTGAGCATTATCTGTACACAGTAGCAATAAAGCGATTTTGCTTTTACTTAGAGAGGACATCATATTCATAATAAACGATGTTTTCTTAAAAGAAAATCTGAACTTCATATTTAAAGAATCATGTAAATTCTTCACATAATTTCACATAGTTCTCTTCTGTTACTGTTTATTGTATTCCCAAGATTGTAATCTTCCAAAATGTTTGGATTATTTGTTTACATACAAAGGAATAAGATACTACACAGACAAGCTAATTTGTCTTCCTAGCAGTATCTAGTATATTAGATAAATTGTTATCTCTTTGCTCATGTGGTTAATTATGGTTATACTAAAATACATTATGTATCATTAGATATATTCTCAAGCACACACATACATACACACACAGACTGGCATATACACAAACCTTCTTAACTGATACATATTTTACATTTGCGTAACTAAAAGTATTAAATGTAACTTACTTTGCAGTATCAGCACCACTTGTAATCAAGGTGTTGATGAGCAGCTCATGGCCATATCTGGCTGCTATGTGCAAAGGTGTATTTCCATTCTTATCTTCACAGTCTATTTCAGCTCCTAGAAATTAAGTTTGAGGGGGAAAAGTGTAACAATATAAATACGCCTTACTAGTAATACAAAAATTATTAAAACAATTCATGTTTTTGATAACACATTATCAAAAAACAAAATCAGGTCATGAAATGGAGTCTTAAGTTGCCTGAATATTCCCATATATGATTAATAGCGACTTCCCATGTTGAAAAGAAACAAGATAAATACATAAATGATCAGTGGATATTTGTGGCTCTGACATTAGCAGGGTGGTGAATTCAGTCCAGGTTTTAGTTAGAATGTCAGCATCTTAGTCAGTTTTAGTCATTCAATATGCTGAATACTATCCTTTAACTGGAATCAACATCTTGGATAACTTCATTAAAGTTCAAATTTAAGCCCAGAGCAAATTCACAGCCCTACTGATGCTGAAGCCATCAGCCTCCACTCCAAATGATGTGTGCTCTTTTGCCTCCTTCCCCTCTTTCTATGTAATGAGACCTTGAAAAGTTATTTTTAACAACAAGGAACACTGTGAGATGTGGAACCATCCATAACTGAGAAGTGGTAGGATGATGCTAAGGATCTTAAGCATCCTTCATATTGAGAATTAGATGGTATCTGGAACTGACAGATCTCACTAAAGGTCCTGCTTCTCACAACAGAAGTCTGTCCATTCACTTACTCTTTGAAACAGAGAAATACTATGATTTTTTAAATAAAAAAAATCTTAGTAAAATATAAAACATACTTAATCCCACAGTAACACTGGCTAATTTTAGAACCCCAGAGAAAGGTACTCTGCAATGGAAACCATCATTGAAAAAATCAGAATCACAGGCTGCCAAAACGATCAAGCTGCATAAGCAGTGGTAGAGGGCTGCCCTAAGAGCAAACTGACTGCTTAACTCAAGACAAAGGCAAATCTATAAAAAAGATCCTTTCTCACTAAGGATCTCATGACACTATGGCATTATGGGGGCATATAGCACTAAACTAATACAACTGTATCAGATCTTAAGACTAGCATTTAACATTGTTAACACAAAGCTAAGAAAAACTGTACCTAGGAAAAACTATAACTAAATGGGTGCAGTACAATTACAGGCACCTAATGTAAGTAAAAGAAAGAGTATGCTGTTGGTTTAGCAATTTGAAGAATCCAAAAATGAATCTCAAGAATCTGCCACATTTTAAAACACAATTTAGAAGAAAAATTTAAAGCTAACAAATTACTTAAATTATTCAAAATGGTTTCTCATTATAGTACAGAGCAGAAAGAGTATCATTAATATTTCATTTTTTTTCTTTTACCATTCTGGATGATGGTTTGTGATCTTGAAAATCTTCCATGAATTGCTGTCATATGCAATGGCGTTTTTCCATCTTTACTCTGAGGAAAAAGAAGTCAACCCATGGCTACCATTTAACTTACACAATTAAACTAAGAATTTTCAGATTTGTTTTATTTTCTCTTTTGGTTATACTCTTCCTCTACAACTTTGTTTTGCAAATGACAAGCTACAATAACGCTGTGGGCCTTGCGATGTTACACATTTCTCAGTCTTGCATGAAAACACAGTTGAAGCATATTAGAACTACTAGGATACTAGCTGTCCAGAAGACAACCTTAGTACCTAGCATTATTGCCACATCTTACGCAATAAAAACTCTTATTAAAAACATCAGAGAACAGATCTTATATGGCCCTTTGGCATCATCTATAAATTCACAAGCAATTAATTACAAATCACATATAATTATAACTGTTCCATTCTGGAGAGTACTGTACACTTCAGACATAACAATTCTCCCGTAAACACATTCCAGAAGCTCAGCTTCTACCATGAGATGTTACCAAATTTTGCTAAGCAGCTGCAAGGCATTTATGCTCTCTAGTTATGATTTACTATGCAAACATGAACAGAAAATTGAGAAATAAAATCATTCCCATACATTTAATGCTGAGCAATCCAATTAAAGCTACATTCTGTACTCCTGTATGTCTTAAATATTTATTTTTTGTTTCAACATTTTAAATTCTAAATCACTTTGAGGCCACTGTCAGAAAGTGAGTATATAAATGTATTTAATAAATGTGAGCATATAAATGTAATTAATTTAACAAATAAACAGGTAATCATATTACTTCACTATTATAGAGCAGCGTATTTTTCTCCACCATGTTACACAATATATTACACCTCATCTCAGAAAATGGGAGGGGGACTAGGTACCAACTGTTTGATAAAGTGAGGGTTAGATTGTCACTCAAACTCTTGTTTAGTTTAGCTTATATTTCTGTCATCGTTATAAAGGTAAAAAGTATTTTTGTTTCTCTCAATCAGTATCTATTCTGCTAAGATTGAATTATACATTTTCCAAAGAATGAAGCAAATGTTCAGAGCTGTAGAACATTTTATTTTACACCACTCTCAGTTACATGGTCACCTGGAAGTCATAGGTACTGCTCGATTTTGTTTTAATATTTGTTTTCTGTTGTCCCAACATAGTAGTTCCTAAATCTTTAAAATGAATGACAATTAAAATCTTTTTTGATAAATGCTGGTTCAATTCTCAGAGACCATCTGCACACTTGATTTTCTAAAAGTGTTTCCTTGGAAATACTATGCACAACCTGATGCCACTGATCAATTGGGTGCTTCTACATAGCCTATGAGCTAACAATGGGACTAAAAAAAAAGCCTAGAAACGAGTGAGTTGGCAGACACCTGACTCTTCTACTTATTCCCACAATACAATGTGTTGAACCTTGCAACTGTTGAATATTTGAACAGTTGGTTTCATTTTATGTTACATTTTAGAGTGAAGTGAATATTCATGGCAAAAAAAGGACAACCATAAATGTTGTTACAGCACTTAAAATTCACCTTTCAGTTCATTTTACCTTCATATTCACATCAGCGCCATTACAAACCAGAAGTTCTAAACACAGAGCTCCATGAGTTGAGGCAGCAGCAAAGTGTAAAGGTGTAAATCCTTTCTCATTCATTTGATTTACATTAGCACCACAGTCTATCAGTTCATTTACTACAACATCTTGTCCATTGAAACAAGCAACATGAAGAGGTGTATTCCCATATGCATTTGGTTCATTCATCTATTGGGGAAAATAAAATGAGTTGTTATGGAAACTTTGTTACATCTTTATATTGATGTTGGCCTGTGGCAATCATTTTTAATATTTGCTCAGCAAAATATGTGCTCAAGAACATTCTTAACATTGTCTCAAAAAACATTCAGGTAACATATCTGAGTAGTTGGGTTAAACTGCTCAGGGGACAGGTCACATGCATTTGCATGGAGAAGGTTACAGGTTTAATTCCAGTTAAAATGATATTTAAGCAGCTACCTATCATAGCGGGCCAGATGGACAATGGTACAATTCAATGCAATGCAGTTTCAGCTGGTCAATTAATTAATTAATGCACCTTTGATTACAGGGTTTCTTTCCCATCACAAAAAGATATGCAAAATCAGAAAGTGAGGAGTCAAGTTTGCTTTCTGAGTTCTACAGAATCCCTGAAAGTTGTAAAAAAATATATATGAGAGCTCATATAAGGAAGCAAACGCTCAGCCAATGAATTTCATTTTCTTGTTTTGTATTTTTTTTCTTTTTCATGCCTTGCTTGTTTTATATTCTTTGATCTAATAGCTAATACCTAACCTTTTTAATTATATTTCTGCCTTTATGTTATAACAATATGATAGTAGAAGTAGTAATAGCAATAACAGCAATAATAATAATAGCCAAGCTCTATAAAGTCATCTCTTACTTACATCAACTCCAAGATCCAGAAGATATTTGACTACACTAATCGTTCCATTAGAAGCTGCAGCATGTAGCGGTGTATATGATTTCTTGTCTTTACAGGTCACTTCTGCTCCATGGGCTACAAGTAGTTTTACTACATCAATATGACCTGAATAAATAAAAAATATTATTACCTGGTGGACTGCAAACTTTAACTGAGACTGATCAATCTCTTTTAACTTTTGCTGCTGAGTTAAGTCTTCTTAACGTCTTCTTTAAAGACAGGTTATAGGTTATTATTATTATGCTTCTGGTAGATTGTCATAATACAAAGCTTAAGAAAAAAATTAAGTAAGTTTTTAGTGAGTGGTGTGTGTGTGTGTGTGTGTGTGTGTGTGTGTGTGTGTGTGCGCACCTTCAAGTCACCTGTCAACTTATGGCAACCGCATGAACTTCATACAAGCAAGGAATACTAGAATATTCAAAATGATTTTGCCAGTTCCTTTCTCTGAAATATCACCTACAACACCTGGTGTTTGTTCATGGTCTCCCATTCAAATACTAAGCAGGGCTGACTTTGCTAGGCTTCCAAGATCAGACAGGATCTGATGCCTTTACTGGTAGTTTCTATTTATTAAGAAGTGTAAGAACTCACATTTCAGAATTATAGGAATCACATATATTTTATTGAGGCTCTGATAAAAGGGATTTCTTAAAAAACAGAATAATTAATCTCAACTGGTTAAGACACAAACTATTAATTAACTAAAACTTTTTTTGCAACAGCCATGTAAAACAAGAGATCGCCTAGCTAGCCTGAGACAGTGGCCAGGGATGTAAAGTTTCATCTAGTTTGCAACATCAACTGGATGAGTCTCATCTGGTTCGCAATTTCTCTTTCCACCACATGGGGATTTGTCTCTGGACATGCCTAGAACCTGTATAATGCCTGATTCAGGAAACAAACAGCATGCAGAAGTCTGCCTAAGGAGCAAACACACAAATGGGCTTAAGAGAAAAAGTCACTGTAAAGAGAAATGAAATTCATTTACATACCCTTATATGCTGCCCAGTGGATAGCCCTTCTGTCTTTCTTGTCAAAGGCATTAATATTGGCACCTCGAGACAATAATAAGCTGACCATCTAGAACAAAGAATTTGCATTTCTTAAAATACAAGAGTATAACTGTAATGGTAAAGCATAATCAAAGTTGAGTTAAAGTTTGTAAGCTGCCCTTTCCTTTGCAAGTAGCAATGGAACAAACACCTGTTTGTGGTAGGACAGCTGGTCTGGGGAATTGAAAATAAGTCATTTGTACCTCAGCGTGTCCACTGAAGGCTGCATGATGTAATGCTGTTCTACCAGCACGGTCAGACACATTTACATTACTGAGAAGTGGAACCAAGGCTTCCGCACACTTGACGGCTTTATTTGCAGCTGCTATGTGCAGAGGTGTTTGCCAATTTTTATCACGGGCATTGACATCTGCTGAATGCTTCAACAACACCTGTACAGCATCCTAAAAAATAAACACAAAACTTAAATAAAATTAGTAAAGTAGCCTTCCAGTTCTATCTCTTGTTAGCTTTTTCTGAACTTTTCCAATTCTATCTTCACCTTCAAGCACCTAAACAATCTTTCTAATGACAAGACAACACCAATCAAGCCAGGCTCAAGAGTCATAGATCAATGTTCCAAAGCATGAGACTAGACACACGTTCAGATGCTTACAAAATGCTTCTTCAGTTCTTTACAGGAGCAGGTAACAGGCAGAGATGGTTTTTTCACACCAACTTTTGTCTTTATTGGTTTCCACTTCCCTGCCAACATTAATAGCTTAGGACAACTACGGTGATGCCACTGAAGGCATGTTGCCCCTTTTGATAATCTCTTAAGGGCTGGGCTTTTTGGAGCAAGCATTACTCCTAGATGTCTCTGTGTTGGCTTGAGGTAGAAATGTGCCTTTTCAGCATTTGGTTTTGCAATGTATAGATCTATAAAGACATTATTATTCTACCAGTCTGTGAATTGAGGTCAGTTTTATTTTAATAGGATATGTGCGCTATTTGTTGTGATTTTAATTTGTTTTATTCATTGTTTTCTGATGTTTCTGTGATGTTATATTATGATTTTATTAAAATTTGCTCTAAGAACCCTATAACTGACAAATGACCTAAAACTTAAAATACAGAAATAAATGCATAGAATTGAGCTTTAACTTGCACAGATAAGCTCTGTGTTCCAAAGATCTACCTTCAAGTAACCATGCACACCCATACACATCAACTGATGGTAATCAACTGCTGCTGATAACACTGCCTAGACAGTATCTGTATTGGTGTTCATGTGAAGAAATCAACAGTTAATTGGAGGAGGAACCCCTCAAGAGTTCTAATTAAGCCATTCATAAAATGAGTTCTACCTTGTCAAATTCTAGTAGAAAAGGCAGGAATAAAACTGAGGACAGTGAAATATAAGATGCAGCTTTAGTTCCAGCAGGACTGGAAGAGTCATATCCAAGCAGAAAACTACAGGTAAGATGTCCCAGACAGTGCTTGGAAGGTTATTTTTTAAAAGGAACCTATTATGTTACCATTGTTCTGATTACCCAATAGATTATTACAGCAATCTGGAAAGTAACTCACTATGTTACTCATTTGCTTACATGCTACCATTATCATCACTACTGTTTAATTGAAAAAAGCAGGGAAATACTCTCTGGTTCTCTCCATCTCTGATCATTTATAATTCTGAGTCGTCTATTCTGTCTGGATACCATCTTATCCTCATCCACTGAAACACAGTTTAGCTGTTACGTACACTACATCCAAACACTTTGGATCAGTCGTTTACCTAATCCTTCTTCTTTCCCTTTCTCCTTGCCCAAACAACTGCTCTAAATCTTATGCCTGAGCCAGCCTCAGGCATTCAGAGAAACACTATGGCTTCAGCTGGTGTAAGCTGTTTTTCACAGCTTACACCAACTGAGCCAATTCAAGTATGCACTATGACCTTGAAAGCTCACCCTCATGACTGGAGTTTGAATTCCTAGTGGGTATTTATCTTGGCAGTTCTTAGGCAGGATAACTGTGATGCTTCTAAAAAGAGATGTATTATTCTTTTTCTCTTTATTTTGCATCGTTATCTTTAGCCACTGGAAACTGGTTGTTTGGTTGAAGTGCTTCCTTCTGTCAAGTGCCCTAATAAAGAACCCTATCACTAAGCTCCCACAGAACAGTTAGTGATAGATGTCTCTCTGGGTGGAGGTGGCAGTACAGCCAGAGCAGGTTCTAAGCTTTGAGAGAAGGCAGATATGAAAAGTTGTCTTTCAGCTTAAGTTACTTACTTACAGCAGCATTTGCTCCTGTAGCTTTACTTAGGCAAGGAAAGAAGAGCTCAGCCTGTGTTTGGACGAACCTGACAACCCCTCCACTACCAGGTCCTCCTACTCCAACCACTTTTCTCCTTGTGCTGACGTAACTGTGACAGCATGCCACTTAATAAACCAACTTCAAATTCCACTAGCATCATAAGGTCACAACGACAATGTAATTTACAAATGTGCCAATGTATGGGACTGAGTTTAAATTCTATTTCTATCTAGGTATTGTGATAATAATGCAATGCAATCAGTGTAATCAGAATAGGATTATACTTCAAGATTCAATACACTTTACTGAAACAGTAAAAAGAATTCCATACCTCACTACATGACGCAACAGCTCTGTGTAAAGGAGTCAACCATTTGCTGTCTTTGGCATTAACTCTAGCTCCTGCAGACATAAAACAAAAATTCCAAAAACAAAAAGCAAAAAAACCAATATTAGATGATACAATTTGATTTTAAAAGTACGCATCCAACTGAGCACCACAGTTTAACAAAAATATTGCTGCAGAATAATTACAGATTAATGACAACGTAAGTAATATTTTTCTGCAACTGCCATTTCAGTATTTTTCCTCTGGAAGACTCAGCGTTTAATTTAGTTATCCAATTGTTCATCAATCAGAATCTGCCAAATAGTTTGGTAGTTCAAGGAATACTACAACCCAGTAAATAATCCAATATTTGTTAATTCAGTCCTTCAGTCTTCTTTGACTCAAAGTGAAAATTCTTCACTTTAATCCAGATATTTTTCCTTGCTAATAAAGAACAAAATTGGATTGGATTAACTGTATAGTTAAAAAATCATATTATCTGCATCCAGCTAAATTACAGTCCTGCATGTCTCTTCACTAAGTATTTCAAATCAGAGCAGTACTGCTAAAAGATTACTCTACAATGCTGTGTATCCTTAAAGGCCCTATAGAACACAAACAGAACAAGTAAACATATACAGGATTACACTATAAGAAACCTTGAAGCTGAAGTCCTCCTAATAAACTACTTATGGAATAAAAGAAAGCACACAAATATAATTAGAGAAACAAAAACTCTACACTCACTTAGACAATTACCCACAAGCCAGCACTGTCTGAAGCCATGATGGGTGGGGAAATTCTAGGAACCGTAGTTCAAAAAAGAAAAAGAAAAAAAGTAACATTGGAAAGCTTTGTTCCAAACTAAAATTATATGTTAATAGTGAAGGAGAAAACAGAACCAACAATGGTGCTGATTCCCTTTGATTTACTGGCTTTATTCTTGTATTTAACAGAAACATGTATTATAATTATCAAAGAACTTCCATATTAATCTGCTTAAGACATTCATTACCACTATCCTAGGTCTCATCCTCACATAGGGAAAAGCTGGTTGATAAGGTGGAAGTAAGGGAAACGTTGAGTGGTAGTGATCTTGTCCTCTTCAGATTAACTATACTGAAGATAGCCAGATCTGCACTCTTGATTTTAAGAAACAGAATGCAATAAAGCTGAAGAAAAACTGGGCAGGCTACCATGGACAGAAACTCTGCAAATAAAGAAGTTCCACAACAGATTCGAGTTTCTCAAAAGTAAAGGAGCATTGTGGTACACTTGAAAATAACTAATGTATTTCAGTATAAGCTTCTGTGAAATACAATCCAGTCTGCTTGTTCAGATAATTATACTGAATCCAGTAGACAGAAATACATACCAATGGCAAGTGGTGGGTTTTTGAAAAATGTGTGAAATGTTTAAATTATTCTTCCTGCTTTAAATTTTAAATTGCTTTAAATTGTTCAAATTTTGTTGTATGTCACTCTGAAATCTTTTGATATAATTTTTATGACATAATTTTTAAATAAAGAGAAATAAAAACTAGGCTAGCAGGGTGATAAGATAACAAGTAAAGCTTTAATGGTGCTCATAAAGACTACATAAAAGGATAATAGCAGATGACAGACAGCATAGGCAAGCAGGCAAAAATACATGTATAGATGCATACAGAAAAGTATTTGTTTTACAAATTAATAGTTAATACTTGAAAGAAAACCATCATGAGAGTAAAGCTCAGAATAAGTTCAGGCTTATAATGGAAGAGGCATTTTGCTGTGATCAGAACAAGAGAAAGAACAAAACAGCTGCAGATCCACTGCAAGGAGAAGACGATAAATTGCTAAGGGGTTGCAGAAGGAAGCAAAACCTCCTCAACTCTGTACTTTGCCTCAATTGCCTGGTGAAAACAACTAAATTATGTAGAAAGAAGGCTGCAACTGAAGATGATATGGGAACACCTAGCTACTTTAAATCAATTCAAACTCAAGGCCAAACAACTTGCATTCAATTGTATTTAATATACTGATGTAACCTCAGTTTATAGTCTTCAAGAATAATCTTTGAGAACGAGTAATATTTTGGATGATTGTGGTATGTAGATATTGTCCCCCACATGAAAAAGGGAGATCAAAAGGATTGGCAACTAGTACTGAATCAGTTTAACATTAAGACAAGGAAAAGTTCTAGTCTCAGATCATTAAGCATTTGGTATTGGAACACTCAAAAAGAATGAAGTGCTTATTGAAAGCAAGCAATTTTTTCTCAAAAAACATGCTACCTCATTCTATCTCATCTTTTTTGTTGTTGCTAGAATTGGCAGCTTGATAGATAGGGGAATGCTGTAAATGTAGCATGTCTTGATTTCAGCAAGGCTTTTTACAAGGACTCCCACAATATATTTGCAGACAAATTATTACTCTTATGTGGGTTTATAGCTAGTTGACAGACTGTACCCACCTTGGAGAGAAATGACAATAAAGCTGCTGCAAGGCAATGTTCTAAGAGAGGTATTAAAAATATTGACCAGATGAATAAGTGGAGGGGTACTCATTAAATCTGCAGACGACACCAAAATGGGTAGGCCAGCCACATGGCACAGAAGAACGAAACAAGATTCAAGCTGACCAATTCAAGATTAAACTCCTGGGCTCCTGTCACTTGCTATGCCCTTTCACTCTCAAGATCCCTCCCCATATCCCTATTATGGACATGTGGATGTGTTGTTTAATGGGTTCATTGTGATTAGTATGACCAGTCTCCTTATAAATGAACAAGTTGCTTGTCTGTAACTGACTCTTTGAGTGGGTGGGGTTGTACGAGTTCACAGATGACCACTCGAAGAATCACAGTTATAGATAAGCAACCTGTTCTTCATCCTCATAGTCACACACAAATGGAAGACTTGTAAGCTACTAACTATAAGAAGAGGGGTTGTCATGCCACACTCGAAAAGAGAACAGCCCTCCTTTCTAGATCTCATGTCCAGTCTGTAGTGTGAAATAAATGCTGAAGGTTAAAACCAGGTGTTGTGAAGTGGCACACCTTTCAAGAAGGCCGCTGACACTGCCATTGCTCTGGTTATATGACTTGTCATTTGAGCAGAAGGTTGCTTGCCAGCAAGTTCATATGCTAGATAGATGGTAGCTGCAACTCATTCAGAGAAACATGGAGTGGAGGCAAGAACTTTCATACTGGTAGAATAACACAGAAAGAGTCTCTGACAGCCACAAAATGAAGACGTGCAGTCAACATAGAAGGCAAGTGCTCTGTGCACATCAAGACAGTCCAAAGAACATTCCAGGTCAGTAGGAGGATTCTACATAAATGCAGGAAGCACAATGGCTTGCTTAATATGAAAAGCAGAAACCACTTTACAAAAGAATGAAATGTCCAGTCTGAGGACAACTTTATCTTTGAAGTCAAAGAGACCATGGAGCCTAGAGACCATGGAGCCTAACAGGATCTGAACACCCCCAGCACTTCCTCTCTGATTGTGTAGTTAACAAAGGGTGGTCTTCTGAAGGACAAGGTTCTTGTCATCTGGAAGAAAGGTGGCATGGGTGCAATAGGGCTCCGATAAACCATATTCCCTGAAGATGGCTCTAAATGGGACTTTTCACACTTCATAATGAGTCCCAAAGTGTATAGAAGTCACAGCGTAAGGCAAGTGTTCAAGAGAAGCTGTTTGCATTGATGTGCTACAAGCAACTAGTCATCTATGTATGGAAAAACACCTTGCCAATGAAGCCAAGCAGCCACCACAGCCATGCATTCAAGAATACGTGAAGCAGTGCAAAGACCAAAGAGCAAGACACAGAAGTGATATGTATGTCTTCCCAATATGAAGTAGAGGAAACACCTGCAGGACAGTTTGATTGCGATATGAAAATACGCGTCCTTCAACTCCAGAGTTATGAACCAACTGCCCTTCTACAACAGGGGAAGGATGGAGCTGAAATGTTTTGATTGTACATAATAGCTGATGTCTCAAAGATCCAGGATGGAATGCAATCCTTCATCTTTCTAAGACATGACAAATAAGCAGGAGAAGAAGAAGCCTTGATGCAGATGGGAGATAGCCATAGGCTTAATAGTTTCTTTGAGCAGCAGGGACTCAATCTCCTGGTTCCAGTGCAAGTGAGGAAGAAGTGACATGAAAGATCCCTATGGGTGGTATCTCCCAGAATTCTATCATGTGCCCCCTCTTGATGATGTTGAGGACCTACAAATCTGAGATGGTGGAGGCCTAGGCATAATGAAATTTCTGGAACCTGTTATGGAATGGTGGAACATGATGTGGTAGCGAACTGGTGGCAACGTCATCCTTCTCCAAGGAGTCAAAGGCAACACTTGGGGGACTCTTGCTGGTTATTCCTATAGTGTTGAGGTCTGCACCTGAAGTACATACAACTCTTCTTGGATGATGAGGAGGCAGGTCTTTATTGATGCCCACCCCCAGGGTTGTACTGAGACCTGGATGAAAGCCCATATTTAGACACGAGAATCTGGATTTAGCAGATGTCTGCTCAAGAGAACAGACCTCAGATTTCTGGACACCAGAGCACATCTTGTATGTTCTAATCTAAAGAGACCTCCCCCATCAAAGCAGAGGTCCTCTACTGTGGACCGTGCTTGGTTAGAAAAGTCCAAAAACATAGCCACACATGTCACCAGAGTGCCATGGCACCAGCTAAAGCTCTTCCACTTGGTGTGCTGCTAACTTGTGCACCTCAGCTTGAAGCACCACAGACTGTTGAAGTAAGGAGTCATTATCTCCCACGCAAGCTGTTGATATGCCCCTATACAAGGTCCACAGTTTGAGATCTTGAACATCAGGACAAGTAAAGCTTAAAACTTTCCTTCCATGGCATCTAATTTTGAACCCTCCTAGTCCATGGGGGTAGAATAATGTTTTTGAGACGCTTTAGACTGGGCTGCAACTATTATTATTGAATTGGGCTTGGGGTTTTGAACAAGACACTCTGCTCCAGTCTCCATAACTCTAAATGAAGCCTTGATTTTCTTTGCTATGTAAGGGATTGATGATGGCATAGTCCATGATTTCTGCACAACCTGCAAGACGTAAGGCAGCAGAGGTATGGAAGCAAGGACAGGTGCTTGAGTCTGGATCTGCTAGAAAACTGCTGTTTTTTTTAATCAGCAGATCAAGTGCCTTTGCCAAGTGCATCATTTGGTCAACAAATTATCTAACATCATCAGCTGGGGAGGCATCCCACTAACACTGAGGGAGACTGGTATGTTGGTAACCAGAGGGCACTGACTCAGGTTCAGAGTCAGAGGTGGAGCTGGACGAGTTGCAGGAAACTATAGGTCGAGCTGGATGAGATGGAGTCTGAGATAAAGATCAATGAGCTTCCAAAGTCAATACTGTCAATGGATGAAGACAGTCCTAGGGATGGACACCATGGACAAGATAGAAGCTCAGATCTGACATTAGTCAAGGATCAGTCCTGAGTACTTACCTGGGTCAAAACCATATACCCTGAGTCAAAACTTCAGATACAAATGCTATTGCCTCAGGAGGCACTCTCTGTTCTGATTGTCTGTACTGATGGGTTGGCTCATCAAAATACAGATGTCAATATAGAGGCCCTTTGAAGTCTTGGTACTGATGACAATGCATTAAAACACTCAAGAGAATGTGAGTATCCACAGTCATAGGGAGAATCCACATACCAAGAGGAGGAGGAACTAATTGTTGCAGTGACAATACAAGTCACAAGTAACATATTGAAACTGATGAATTCTTTGAAACCACAACTGAGATCTATCAGATGATTACCCGCTTGAAGAACTTGATCTCAACCAAAATCGCTGTTTAATGGTGAGATGACACTGGCATCAGTGAGGGTATGGGAGAAGGAAGCCTGATCCTAGGACATGAAACATCCCTCTGCAAATTAGATGTAGTTGGAGGAACAGAAAGTTGTGAAGATGAGTCTAGAATCTCACCCTCTGAAACCATAATGAGTAGTGTGAGCTGTGGGAATCATCCTTCATCCCTGAAGCCTAATTACATAAGGCCTATGGAGCACATACTCTACAATGAGAGCATATGTCCACCATGTGTTCTTCTCCCAGAAAGAGGAGGCATGCAGAGTGGCCATCCTATTCAGGAATTTTAGCTCTCCAAGGAAAACACTTCTTAAGTGACACCACAGAGGCCACAAGTCCCTGAGGGCAAGTACAGCCTACACAACAAAGACCCAAGCCAAGTCAAAACTCAATTTAAAGCTGCCAGGAAGTCCAGAAGTCCAAGTCCAACAATCTGACACAAGCAAAATGCCAAACTGGGGGAAACTGGACAATCAAAATGCAGCAGACCAAAGTCAAGCTAGAAAAACTGACAAAACTCCAGAAATCATTCTTACCAACATTGCTGCTGCAACAGACAAAAAGAAACTGAGGGTTTAGGCAGGAAGTATGCTAGAAGGGTACACAAGGACTGGTCCAGGCTACTGCCAAAATGCATACTGTACAGTTCTAGAAGCTTTCAAGAGGCATTGATAACCAATTTGTGGGAGTCACAGAGACTATGAAGATGAATCTTAAATGGAACAGTCAGTTATGGAAAATAAAGATTTATTATAAAAATACTCAAGAAATCCTTGAACTCTTTCTTTCTTTATTCACAGCTCCCAAACTCCTATTCAGGTCTTCATCCTGTCTCTGACTGCCCTATTTCACCTTTTATCTATCTTTTTACAGACAAGATTCTAGTTTGAATCCTTTCTCCCCTAAGCTAGGATTGGATGAGCTATGACTGGCTGACCTTATATAGGCTTACCCAGATTCTCTCTTCATAATGACCTCAACAGATTTGAGTACTAGGCAATACTGGAGTAGTGATGCCTGAGGTGATAGAACCCTAACTCTAACCCTAACCTTTAAAGTTTTGCTGCTCCAGAAATGGATTCAAAGTATTAGAGTTCAACTAAACATAAGGAAGAATTTCTGAATTGCAACAGCTGTTATACAGGGAGCAGACTGCCTCAGAAAGTGAATTCTTCACTGGAGATGTTTAAGCAGAAACTATATGGTCATCTACAAGGCTAGCTTTATCTGTGAATTTCATGCACTGGCAGAAGTTATGACTACATGAATCTTAATTTTTTGATTCTGAGATTATTCTGAGCAACAGAAATCAGCTAAGGTACTGCTTGCATCAGAGTAAAAATTAATGGGAAGGAACTTCAAAAATTTTTATAAAATAATCAGACTACTAATATTTTCTATCTTGTGTGCAAAATTCAGGAAATGATGTTTTCTACATACAGAACCTGTCTCCAAATTTAAAACAACATACCAGATAAAATAAGTAGCTCAATAATTTCTGCATCTCCCAGATACGCAGCAGCATGTAAAGGAGTCCGCTTTTCATTATCCTGTGTCAAAACATGAGAAATTATTATTAATATGACAGTGATCATTTAGACTTTTCCACAAATAAAATTCTGGCAGAATTGTGAAATTCATACTTTTAGAAACATATTTAAGATAATTTAATCAGGGTGAAAGTGTCTCGATGACATCCTCAAGCATACTTAACACAAATTAGTTGTCAAATAAAATAATGTTTCTTAACCCATCTGACGTAGGGGACCAGCAATCCCCTCTCCAATAAGCCAGGAACCATATTTGTGCCCCCTGGCTACAACTGTTTTTTCTTTCCTATAAACTTTCTAAAGACAGCAGCTCAGTGACTAGCGCTGGCCCAGAGACCATACTTTGAGTGGCACTGATGTAAAATATCCCATCTTCCTCTTTATCACAATTACTTTATTTTTTGCTTCCTGTTTATGTTATGACAGAACAGGAACTCTCAACCGCTGAAGGGATGGAATGAGACTAACCGTTAAAATAACATTAATCCCAAAGTAGACATTTAATATTTCTGAAGATCCAGCCATATATAAAATAACCATCTGTTTCACCACCTGAAGGAAGATAAAAAGTTTTGAGACAAACTAAACTCTGTAGTATATTCTTGAAATGTGTCAAATATAACTTAATAATTCCAAAAGAAAGAGCATTTTTTTATTTATTTATGAAATTTCAAAGTAAAATGCCTCAGTTTAACAGGACTCATAAATAGACCTACTACAAGAAACAGAATAGAAACTTGCAACTTTGTGCTTTTTGCTCATGGGGAAATGGTAAAAGAAATAAAATTAAAGGTGAAAACTTATAACTATTTATATTGTAGTAGACTGCTATCTAGTTTTAGAAACAGCAGTGGGGAATCCAGAACTGTCCTTCCACAAATGGAAAGGCTCTTTCAAATGTGAATAGGATTCTGCAGAGCTTACCAACTTGAGGAAGGGAAGGAGTGAAGTGGCAAATTTTGCCGATTGTTCCTTTCCTCTTCAAGCCCGTATCAGCTCACACAATTCTGGCGGGAGTAATAATACCCTTAATAACATTATTTGCCTGCTCTGGAACATTCTGAACATTCTTGCCGCACAGGACCAAGACCAATCTGTGTGAAGCACAGAGACCATTAACACAGTTTCCAATTAGTTAAGGAAGTATCTTATCACAACACACAGCCACAAACACAATTCCCAGCACCTTTTCCTGGCATTCACATTTCTATCCCCAAGTTTTAAAAGGTAATATTTAACATAAATACTGTGATAATGGGGCTTCCCATTATCCAGGCTTATCAAAGGGAGATACTTCTCTCTTCAGGTAAACCAAGGGTTAATGAGATGTTAGGATTACATCAAGGGTCACAGGGTGAGAGTTGACCAACCAAAAGGAAAGGGTCAGCATCACAGGTCACAAGGTGAGAATTGACCAACCAAAAGGAAAGAGGCGGGCATCTTGGAGATGCTTCCAGATCCTTCCAAGGAGGAAAAGATAAAACTTTTGAGAGGCCATGTGGCCAGAGAGAGAGAGAGAAAGAGAGAAAGAGAGAGGGGAGAGCTGGCCCAGTTGAGTTGGCAGGCATGCTGTGTCTCCTGGACCCCCCCCCTCCTCCTGTAGACCATCTACGCCTATAACCTAATTGTGAGTAACTAGAAATCAGTAGTTAGTCGTGTTAGGGATGATGTTATTTTGGGAATTGGTTGATCTTAAGAATGTATCTGTGCTGTTATATCTGTTTTGTAAATTCTTGTAACCAAGTGTACCTGGGAGAAGGGGAGTCTCCCAAGTGTGATATTGTTTATTTTGCATGCCTTGATTAAAACACTTTTATAAACCTCCGTTTCTCTCCATTTCCACGCCAGGGTTGGCACACACTACATAGGACCTCTCACTCAGGGGAAGGGGGGGTGGAAGATCCTTATGCTTAGAGATTAGGCAGAGTCCCTCCTGTTCTGTCTAAGTAATTCATAATTCGGGGGGGGCAGCATACCGATAGAGTTGGGGAGATTGCCAGTCGTTCCAAGCGTGGGAATCAGCTTTGGGAGGCTGGCAAGAACCCTAGTAAAACACTGGGAGGGAATTTCCAGTTTTGCAAAGGTGGAAGTCCACTTAAGAGACTGGAAATAAACCTACAGTGTCACAAATACATCCCCTTATCCTATCATATTGTTTTTTTAAAAAAATACACAGCAACTCTTAAATCAAACTTCATTAGGTAATTCCAAAAAATCAATTTGAATAATTTTAGAGGGAAAATTAGTTCCAATTAGGATTTCTATTTGGAAACTTCTGCTCAGGCCAACAGATAACATAATTTAGCTACACTGAAATTAAAATTTCTTTAAATTGCATTCTTATATCAAAATAGAATCTAAAAATCATCACCTAACTAGAATTTCTTATAGTCAACGTAGGACTAAATCATGATAGTCCTATTTAAAATAGATCCACTGAAATAAACAGACCACGTACATCACAACTCATAAATTCTATCTATGTAAAACAAACAGTCAATTTAGCCTAGAGATTATTCTTTCCCCCAAAATTACAGTATCCCAAAACAAGGACCAGATCACATTCATAACCTTCCTATGCTGGGCAAAATCATTTCCCAGTTCATATTTTAAAGTATGCATTTGTTTATTCAGGCTTGGAGTATCTACATTTCTATTTTTATTAGATCCTCGAGATCTATCAGTCAGAGCCTAGTATAAAAGAAATATCTGAAATAAAAGAATTCTGAACCCAGTAATCTGAGTACCAGAACTGAATGAAACTTGCAATCCTTTTCACACAAAACCCTATTCCTCATCAGCCAAAGCTTTCTTAATTTCATCAGTATAATGCAGAACTGAAGTAATTATTTTGCTTGTGGAATGCTGAAATTACACCACAGTCAACCAACTCAGATATGTCTTCTGCTCACCTCTGATTTATTTTTAACTTAATACAGTCGGCCCTCCACATTTGCAAGTTTGACACTCATAGATTTGATTATTTGAGAATTTCTCCAAGCCCTGCCCCCTTCACCTCAGGCACTTCTTTTCTGGGAGAACCTTCACTCTTAGTAGCTCCAATCAGGCCATGCAGCCCTTTAAAAACTCATCTTTGGTCCTCCTCCACCACCAGCAGCTGCCTCGCCAGCTAAGGACAGCGTGCAGCTCAATTTCTCAGCAGCACATACCCTCTCCTTATGCTCTCCCACACCCAAGGAAGGAGATGGGTGTGAGAGAGGAAGTACAAAGACACCATGCTGACCCACTTCGATCCCTCTCTCTTCCCTGACCTGGTTTCCCTCTTCTTTCTCTAAGCCTAGGTGTCTGTTCTCCTCACCATGCCTCAGCCCCCTTCTCTCACACACACACATATACTTTGATATTTGTGATTTTTCCTCTTTTGCAGGGGTCCTGCAATTCTAACCCTAGCAAACAAAGAGGGCTGATTGTAGATTACATTATGGACATTATATGTATAAATTTATATATGTATAAATCCAGACACAGATCAATATTTACATATATTATCAACAAATGCACAATAGAATGCATATTTCAGAGTGTTCTAATATGAAAGCTCAAACTAAACATTGTTCAGCCATTATTTTATTATTATGCCCTATTTTATGCTACATTGTATTTTAATGTCTTAATCTGTATACTGCCCAGAGAGCATCGGCAATCTGAGAGTCAAACAAGCAAACAGACAAAAATGTATGTCTACGTTTTTTTTTAAAACAAACAGTTCAACTAGACATATGAAAAGAAAACTATGCTAACATGTGTAGAATATAAATGTATAGGACGAAGTGACTTTCATCTGAGCACCAACATGATTAAAAACTGCTCAGTGCTTGCATTACATTTTGAATTAAATATTTTAAAATGTTTCACTCTGAGTGCTAATTTCCACAACTTGGTATATTTTAGAACATATTCAGTTTAGAAATGAACATGTTATACAACTAGCAGAAGCAAAACAACAAATTCAGAGCACCAGAAGAGCTGACTTTTCATGCATAACAAGAGCACTGTCTAATTAAGACATTAAGCATTAGAAACTTTGTGACATAATAAAGTAACAGAGCAGACAGAAGACGCATGTTCTCCATCTGGCAATGAAGCACTGGACTTTTTTGTAACTGCTAACATAGTTGCATCTGGTCATTTTAATTATATGTTAAGCTAAAATTCTCACTAGTTAATATGTCACAAAGTACTTAGGCAATAAACTGTCAGTTGTTCAAGCAGCACTGACAATATTGAGCAAAATCTAGATCGGGGGTTTCAACCCAAGGGCTATGGGCCATCCTGTGGTTTCAGGTGTTCTGTTCAGTAGGCACACATCTTTTGTTTTAATTAAGTTTTTTCCCTGCTCCTTTGAAAAAACTCTAATTCCAATTTTTTGGGGAAGTGCCCCATAGCTTTTGTAAGATTCTGAAAGGGATTCCTAACTGCCAAAAGGGTCCACTTGGACCCAAAATAATAATTTTATTATTAGGCTTGGGTAAGAGCTTGGAAAGATTTTTTTTTGCAGATTTAGGAAGAAATAAGGAGAGCAAGAAACGAAAATTTGACAGGTCGAAAAGTCAAGAAATTAAAAAGTGAGTGAGAAGCAACATTAAATGGTACAAAGGGAACTGGAGTTTTGAATGTCTGGCCTTGATCTACTGTTATGAGGGAATAACCTACTAGTTGTAGACTGCTCCTTCAGCCAGCCTGTATCTCTGAGGTTGACAGAAAAAACTTTCCTTTGCACACTAGATGATGAAAGGTCAGCATTTTGAGATACTTTATGTGTCACTATACTAATGGTAAGAGCAAAATTAGGCTTAAAGAAAATACTCCAGGACAAATGTTAGTACAAAAGTAATTCTTTCTCCTCACAAAGTTGCTGCCATTTTCGGTGGGCAGGTTGTAGAAGGAGGTCTAATAAGCAGAGAAGTGGAGGTAGGAGAGAAACCTAATCCCAGAAGAGCAAAAAGAAAGAAGAAAGCAAGGTTTTGAAAATAACCAAAAAGTTTTGTTTAGCTACGTGAGCAGTTTCATTTTCTAACTGCATTTGCCTTACAGCTCATATCAAGGAGAGTTACTAAGTCAAGGAGCCAAAACAAATGACAGTGAAGCCAAGACTGCAGGTAGGGGGGTAACAAGAAACCACAGTTAACCCACAGTGAGATTCACAAGCCAACTTCAAAGTTTAGTTTAAGATTATGTCTTGTTGACCATAAACAACAGATACTTAGTTGCAGCAGATCCGGAAGTACAGGCATACCTCAATTTTAAAAGCCTCTGAGAAAAAAGCTACTTTTTATGAAGTCTTTTTATGCCTGCCCTTCCCTCATCCTTCGTCCAGCTAGAACTTTTTTTTTTTAGCTGCATTAGCAGTGGGGCAATGGTGAAGGAGGACTGAAGAAAAACAATTTTTTTGTGTTGTCTGCAGAAGCACATCTGTTGTAAGCAATGCAATAAACCTGCGCAGGGAAAAAGTAGCATTTTTTTCTAGTCAATCCAATTGTAGCCACGTGTGCCCCCTTACAAAAGGCAAGGTAAACAGCAGCTACCTTTGGAATCCCTTCCTGATCATATACAAACAGCAAAACAGGGGACAGCAAACAAGCCTCACCAACTCCAGTCCTCCCAACAAAAATTTGGCCACCAAAATGGAAACTGTTAGAAAAATGGAGATTGGTGAAAGAAAAAAAAATCATCCCTGGGAGCTTTTGGAAGAAATTTTCAAGTGGTCTCTAGAAGATTCAAAATGTTTCTATTTACTCATGCAATGCTTACCTGATCTGGTTGTTCATTTCATGCATATCTTTAACCCTGAATTTAAAAAAAGTCTGCTGAAACATTTTCAAGCTCCTCTGTTTGTTTAGTTTGTAGTATAGGAACCTATGCCTATTATTTCCATGCTATTTCTGCCTCTAGTACCAAAGTTTGTTTTGTTTTTAAGAAGTAATGCCCAGGAAAATGTATACCTTATTAACCGAGGTATACTTGGGCAAAGAATTCACATTTACAATGTCTTGAAGAATATCCCCCTCCACGCACCACATCTTGCCTTTTCCACATTTTGTTTCATTACAGTCTAGAATTGGAAAACGGTTTAATCAGCACTGTTACCATTTGATGAACAAAAGTTCACTGAAAATCTATGGCAAGACTTGAAGACTGCTATTCAGCAGTGGTCCTCATCCAGACTGAAAGAGGTAGGCAGTTTTGCCAAGAAGAATGAACAGAAATAGCAGGATCTAGATACGCACAAATGATAAGAGGCCTGCTAAAGAAGACCTGAAGCCATAGTTGCTACTAAAGTACCAAGTATTGACTTGGGGGGTTAATAAAAGCCAGTTTGTTTTTGTTTACTTTTTATATCACAATAAAAATATTTTGCAGATTCATAGTACTGAGTATCTTGTGTACATCAAGTGGTAACAATACCAGCTAAAAATATTTCAATTTCAAGTTATAACACAACAAAAGATGGAAAAGACAGAGGGGACAGAAGCTATACTTCTGTCAGTTAAACAAGCTGTGGTTTAGAATTATAAGTGAACCATGCCTTTAACATATACTGTAGTTTATTTCAACAGTGTCACTTTCAGCTTTTACTATTAGAAAAAAGCCACTGTAATATGATCCTTAAAGCAAAGGGTCTGCTAATTTTTAAAAAACGTAAAGGAAAGCTAAGTTTAATTTCCTTCAAAATGATACAGAGTAGAATATCTGTGTGACCACAACAATTGTTCCCATGCACGCATCTTTTTTGAATTCCACAAATTTATTTTAATTTGTAGTAAGACTTTGTAGTCTTAGCCAGGGCCCGTGAACTAAAGTTTTTAAAATGAGGGTTTTTTCCCCACTAAACTCTATTTAAATACTTGTGCATCCTCATATACACCTGTATGTACTTCAATTCATGTATGTACAGCTCTCCAATATCTATTAGTTTAAAAAGATAAAAGATTTTCTTAAAAAGATAACAGATTTTCTCAGAAAAAGCAACAGTCATTAAAAACATTTGGAGTTCAGATTACTCTCTCTCAATACCACATCATCCCAATACGTAATAGGTAATTTACAAATGTTTAGGTAACAGCCAATCATAAGGCTGAAATCCATGTTTCAGATGAGAAATGGCTATTTCAAACAACTGAAAGACCGACTCTGAAATGACAATAGACAGACAATGAGATGCTGAGGAGGCCTGAAGCCTATCTGCTATCCAGCTTAAAACTAACCAATTCAGGTTTTGAATGCCTTTAAAAAGAGCGTTTTGAACAAATCTTGATCTTTCAATATGGAACAATAATGTAGTTTTCTCATTACTTAAAAATACAATGTGTACTTGAAACTGACTATTTCAAATTTTTCTTCACTCTCAGATACAGAATATCTGGGAACATGTAAAAAAAGAGTCTCTAACATATTAAAATACAGTTACTGTACACAATGCAATAACCACTGTCCCAACAGATGGGGATAATTTAGTATCTCAGAGATACATTTCATTGCAGAACTCAAAAAACACTAGGCCTCCAATGCAATCATTTTACAACACTGTCACCTAAGGAGTTATCAACAACATGTCTGAATTTCACTACCACCAATCTACTGTTTTGTTTTAAACAGATAAAAACAGCTTATACAAATATTGTCCTGTTTTGTTTTGTTTTTCGCTCCTCACCATATAATACTACAAGACAACATTTTCCATGGCATTTTGTAGTTAAAACATGATGAGGAAAAGCTGGTGTGAAGTCAGGGATGAGAAGACAGCAAATGCATAGTCATTTGATTCTGCCCTGGAAGGAGTAAACAGCAGTTAATTATGTTATCCCATCCATGGCACTACCTTTCCACGGTGGTGGGATTGCCTGTTCCTGTGGGCCAAGAAGCTATACTGATAGCAGCAGTGCTGCTCGTAGGATCTCCCGTGTTGGATAAACTTTTGCTGAGGTTCCAGACTAAGTGTGCCAAACAACTATTGAGCAGCAGCTCGGGATGACACTGGAGGAGGATCTCTCAAAGACAACAACAGTAACACCAGAGCTAAAGCTTGTCAGTACTGCTCAGAGGGAGGCACAGTAAGCCTCCTTTTGAATATCTTTTACCATGAAAACCCTATAATGAGACAAACCAAAAGAAAATAAGAGACAGTGTCAGAAGATGAAACTCCTGGATCAATGAGCTACTGAAGTACAATAGCTGTGGCTATGCGACAGGACTCAAACTGAAAGGAGGTTCAGCTGTTGGTGTCCTGAGAGGTGAAAATGAAGGACATGAGGAACATTATAGGAACATGGAATGTGAGAAGCATGAATCAGGGGAAGCTAAACGTAGTTAAGCAAGACATGAACATATAAACATTGCAATACTTGAGGTAAGCAAGTTAAAATGGACAGGAATGGGACATTCTGAGTCAGATAATTACACAATGTTTTGATCAGAAAATTAATCACAAAATTAAAAAAAACGAAAAGGAAGTAACAGTACCATCAATAGTGAAGACAGATGTAGCAAAAATAAAGAACATAACGCAAAGTCTTATCAAATCATATCAATTAGACTTCAGAGAAAACCCATCAATATAACCATAATCCAAGTTTATGCTCCAGCAACAGAGGCAAAAAAAAACTGGAGTCCAGGAGGAAACTGATCACATACCAAAACAGGACTTCTTGTTAATCATAGGCAATTATAATGCAAAAGCAGGAAACAGAAATTTGTTCTAGGATCAAGAAATGAAGCAAGAGAACAACCGGTTGGATTTTGTGAGGCCAACAGTTTGTTCACTGCAAACACATACTTGAAGCAACCACAGAGGCGACATCACCAGATGGTCAATACAGGAATCAAATAGACCACATAACTGGAAGAAAAAGATGGAGAAATTCCATCCTCTCTGCAAAAACAAGACCAAAAGCACACTGTGGCACAGACCCTGAACTACTAATACCAAAAACGAGAGTAAAGCTAAAGAAAAACACCACACCAACCATTGTATCAAAATATAGCCTAAGAACATCCTCACAGAAGTTAAAGATAATGTAAAGAAATAGATTTGTACTATTAAGCCTAACTGCCCAGAACCCAGAACAACTCTGGACTGAAACCACAGACATTGTCAGGGAGGAATGCAAAAAGATAACTCTTTGTAGCCAAAAAGAAAGAGAAGTCTCAAGGGATGACAGATGAAATTCTTCAAGTAGTTAAGGACAGATGAGATGCAAAAGGTGACAGAAACAGTGCCAGGGCATTGAATGCAAACTGTTCGATAACTTGTGTGCAGGAATAAGGAGAACTAAAATAATAATCAATGCAGAAAATTAGTTCCACAAGATCCAAGAAATCAAAGCAAAATTTAAACCCAGAGTGGGGATGCTATATGATCAGCAAGGGAAAACATTACATAACCCAGTACAAATAAAAAGATGATGGAAACAACACATGGAAGAACTATACAAATGAGATGAAAGGATGACAGATCCATTCAGGAAAGAAACATTCAAAGATGAATCTACAGTTTTAGAAAGTGAAGGTGAAGCTGTAGTTAGAGTACTTGGGAGAGATAAACCACTAGGAACAGATGTCATATCAAAAGAGCTAATTCAAATTACAGAGACAGAATCTACTCTAGTTCTAACTAAAATCTGTCACTCAACATGGAAAACAAAGCAATGATCTACAGATTGGAAATGCTCAATATGCATTTCAATCCCCAAGAAAAGGGAAACCAAGGATTGCAGTAGCCACAGGACCATTGCATTAATTTCCCATGCAAGCAAAGTTACGCTTAAAATTCTGCAACAAATACTTCTACTATTTATGAAGTAAGAAATCCCAGATGTCCAAACTGGGTTCAGGAAAGAAAGACACACTAGAGATCATATTGCAAATATATGTTGGATAATGGAGCACACTAAAGAATTTCAGAAGAAAATCAGCCTGTGCTTCATAAGATTATAGCAAAGCCTTTGACTGTGTAGATCATGAGATACTATGGACTGCTCTTAAAGAAATGGGCGTGCCATGACATTTGATTGTCCTGAAGCACAACCTGTACTCAGGACAAAAGGATACTGTCAGGACAAAGTATGGAGAAACAGAACAGTTTCCAATTGGCAGGCAGGTCACGGCAAGGCTGCATTTTATCACCTTCTCTGTTTAATTGTATGCTGAACATATAGGTAAAGCATGATTAGACATGGAGGAAGGAGGTGTGAAAACCTGAAGGAGGAACATTAACAATTTAAGATATGCAGATAACACTACACTACTGGCAGAAAATAACAAAGACTTGGAATGATTTCTGTAGAAAGTCAAGGAAAAAAGCATATAGGCAGTTTTACAGTTGACCATTAAGAAAACAAAAATAATGACTACACATTTGATTTACACAACTTTAAAGATGATTTACATAATCTTGAATTAGTTCAAGATTTTCCACACCTTGGCTCAGTCATTAATCAGAACTGAGACTGCAATCAAGAAATCAGAAGAAGACAGGACTTGGAAGGACAGCTATGAAAGAACTAAACAAGTTCCTGAAGTGTCAAGATACATCATTAAATACTAATGTTAGAACCATCCATGCCATTCTATTTCCAGTTTCTATATATGGCTGTGAAAGCTGGACATTGAAGAAAGCTGACAGGAAAAATATCAACTCATTTGCCATGTGGTGCTAGAGAGGAATTCCACTGATAGCATGGACAGCTAAAAAGACAAATAAATGGTCCTAGAGTCTGAATCCCCCTGGGAGTCAAGATGATTAAACTGAAGCTGTTGTACTTTAGACAAATCATGAGAAGACATGACTCTCTAGAAGACTGCAAGGCTTGCTTAGGCAGAAGACAGTAAGAAAAGAGGAAGACCACCTTACAGATGAATAGATTCTATTAAGGAAGTCAAGACCCCGATCTGCAGGAGCTGAGCAGGCTGTTGAGGACAGGGTGACTTGGAAGTCTCTCATTCATAGGGTCACCATAGGTTGAAGTCAACTTGATGGCAATTAACAACAATAATGCCATGAAAGGCAAAGAGGGAAAGACATAGTGCAGCCATCCACAGACAGTTCAACACAAAACAGTCAAAAACATCATTTTGGCGCACCCTATGACCAAAGACTGTCATAAGAGAGCTAGTATGATAAAATGGTTGGAGTGTTGGGCTAGAACTCTGAGAGACCAAAGTTCAAATTCCTAGTCAGCCATGAAAATCCAGTGGGTGACCCTGAGACAAGTCATACTTTCTGAGCTTGAAAGAAAGGCAATGCAACCGCCTCTGAATAAATTTTGCTAAACCCATGAAAAGGCCCTAGGGTTTTCTTAAATCATTATGACATGAAGGTGCATAACAACAACAGCAGCAGCAGCAGCAGCAACAACAACAACAGGGCCAAACAGGAACTCAAATGTTAGAAGCCTTTCAACTCCTTCTCACAGAAAGCATTGTTGATCATATCTTCCACGAAAAAAATGGGCATGGCATGTATTCAGTACACAGAACGAAAAAGACTCTATCAAAGTGTGGAATCTCTTTGACATCACTAAGAAAGTGGGCTCCTGCTTCTGTTGAGGATGTATCATGGTGGGCATGAAGCATCCAGCCTGGTTGCTTCCATTTCAGAGCAACAATGAATGGGAAGAGATTTTATTTACTCACTCGAGGTTCAACAACAAGGAAGGAAGAGCATTATGTTGCTCTTGGCAACGTGTGAACTATACTGAACAGTTTGGAATGTGAACGTAACAGGGATGAAATCTAATTGTTAATGAAAGTTGCTTTGATTTCAAGGTGAACCACAAAAATGTAAGTGGTTCTACAATGCTAAGATATCCTGTCTTCTAAAAGAGATATATGTTCATCCAGCCAGGCAGCTTGATACACCACGGGGAGGTCAGCTTAGTTACAATGTGGTAGCAATGGTAGCTGAACCATATTTCCACTGGACAAACATATTAACAGTAGCATTTTTTTCACCAGCTTAGAACTGCCAATAACATCCATTAACCAAAAAATCTAACACATGCTACCATCATTCAACTGAGTAAAACATATACCTCCTTGCATTATTTCTCCAGTAAGGCAGCACATAAAACAAACCAGCAACCACCTGTGGGAAATGTGCTTGCAAGGACCATTGCAACACCCAAGTGACAAATTTGTGGTTGAAAGTAGAGAAAAAGGGTCCTTCACCGCTGATCATTGCCTTCAGTAGAGGCTATTTTGCTACTGGCTCAGAAAACTGCCTATAATATCATTCCTGCTTGATTCTCCAGCAATCCATAACAAGGCATGTTTATTTCTTTCATGGTTTGTGTATTGCCTAATTTTCTAAGTTTATAACAAGATTTTTCTTCTTCTTAGAAATAACACTGATAGTGTTTTTAGAAAACCGAAATTATGGGAGGGGGTTATTTCTTTTGTTTGATAAAAGTAAGCTTGCTGGCTATACAAAACAAATGTTCTGGTACACATGAACCTGTCTTATCTTGGTCTTGCTGTTTTGGCACTGTGAACTATCAAAAGCATTCCAGTGAACATGATGGATTTTTAATTCAGTAAAATACACTAGAATCCCATTGGGTCAAAATGTGTGCCTCAGATGTCAAGTGGGTTTTTTAAATGGTAAGTTAAAATGAGTTAAAGTTAAAAAGGTAAGTTAAAAAGAGTTAAAATGTACAATGCAAAAATATGTGGAGTTCCATCTTTATCAAAATCCTCCAAATTATTTTTAGGCCCATTCCCATCTTTGGCTTTCTTTTCCCAGAAGTCCTATTTCTTATTTTACTACTTTTTTTCTTAACACATACATTTTTCTTAACACATACATTCTGCTACTGTAATGACCAAGTGCCTCCAAGAACAACTGTGGCTGAACCAGCTTCTTTTGTGCTATATTTGTCATCACTAAAACTGCTGCAGCTGAGACTGCAGCACTGCATAAAATATTATCAACCCAGACAAAATAGCAAGTGGCTAACACTGGATTTGAAGTGTGTTTAACATACACACAAACACACACACTTTTTTTGAAGCACAATACAATAGGATAGCACACTTCTCATCATACTGCAATTTTCTTTAAGCCAATTTATCACTTCTATCAGTTTGTGAAGTTCAGATGACAGTTACAGGGGCCTCAGTGATGCTCTATAATCGATAATTAATGTAGAAACACCCCACTCGTTATGTGGTCATGTTTTTTCAAAGCTATATACCCTTTCAGGAAAGTTGAACATCTTATGAAGCAGTCATTTTCTAAAGATTGTTTCCTTCTCCAACATTCTCCCCAAAAAACTCTAATGTTGTAGAAAGGTGACCATGATCACAAGATGACAATGCCACCAGACAAATACTGTGGTAGCGATACTTCCACAAGAGGACAACTTTGTGTGGAAGATAAACTTAAACTGGATCCCCTTTACTGCAGGAGTGTAACTGCCAGTGATGCATAGCTGACCAAGACCAAAAAACAGAAATAACTGCTCAAAAGTAGCCATGAGCAAAATAACCATGAGCAAAACTAATAACCATGAGCAAAAAGTAACCATGAGCAAAATTCTTTTTGTAAAGTAACCATGAGCAAAATTCTCATCAGCAAAAGTAACCATGTAACTATGAGCAAAATTCTTTTTGAATAACTTGGTCTAGCCTGACAATGCAATCCTATGCAAGTTTACTCAAAAGTACTGTGTTCCATTACTCAGAATTACCATATGCCATTACTTCATGTTAAATTAGGACTATACTTTAAAAGAATGCTGCTAGGTAGGTTCTGTGCATCTCCAGTTTAGGCAAAGTAAATAAATCTAAGAAGTGAGGAGCATGAATACCTTTACTACATTTTTGACCTTTTTTTTACATCCTAAAATCTTTGGCTCCCAAGTTACTTTAGACATGGTCGCTGGACGCTAACTGGGAATATACATTTGCAAAATCTGTAAAAATGGGGAGAGAAGAAAGAAGCACTACATTCTTCTATCTGTTCTCTGTCACAGTCTTTTCCCAAAGACACTTCCATAAACAAGAGTAAATTGCTTTATTACATAGGAGGATGTGACTAATCAGTTTATTACAATCTTTTCATTAGAAAGGAAATGAAAACTCGCGTTTGTGCTAGAAACATTAAGCTGATAATAAAGCATCTATATTTAGAAAGGTCTCCATTTTCTGTAGAAAGAGTTACTGATACATTTATACTACAGACTGTTTACAAATTGCAGTACCCCTGCACACTGTTTTTTTAAAATATAACTGCATAACATGCATTAACAGGTATGACTGATATCATAACCAGCAAAACAAACATTTGTCTCCCCATAAGCTATATCAGCTGAGGCTATTCATCCAGGTTGCCCACAAACAACTTCATTCACTGCTCTATGTCAACATTCTGTAATTCCTTACTACTCAGCTGCAGATATGAAGCAGGCAATTATGACTGAAACAGCCTGAACAGAGTCATGAACTGCAGGCCTAACAAACAAAGGCCAACTTTAACAAAAGAATGCACTATTATTTTACTATGCCCATAGAACAATATTAGATCCTCTGAAACTCTTCCAGAGACACAACGGTCAAATTTCAAAGAGTTGCATACAGAACACCACATGCCCCTAGGGGATTTTCCAGCTTTCCTTCTTATTGCAGATCCTTGCATCTTCTTGTGCCAAAAGCTAGCCTTAAAGGTCAAGAGGCCCACTAAAACAGGATTTGATATGGCACAAAGGGATGCACCTGGAAAGGAAAAACATAATACACACCCTGTGCAGTCACAAAATTGCTTCTACTAATGTGCAGGATTCTGCCACCCCTAGTCAAGGAATATCAGAATGATCAGCTAAGCTTCTTTGTGTGTCCTTTTGAAAGAAATCAACCATACCAGTTTTATCTGCTACCCTTTCATGGATTTTTATGAAGTTCACTTCTAATGAAGCAGAAGGGGCTTACTGATTTTCAAAGTCACAGCCACCAAACTCAGATTTACTTGCCTACTATATGTTAATAAAGTTACCTTGTCAATCAACAATATAACATTGCCCCAAATGTTGATTCAACAATCTGCTACAGACTTGGAAATTCTGCCGTGTCTACTAGCTTCTTCTGCAAAAATAGCTTTTTAATTTTCTCAAGAGAAAGTCACACTATACCAGTATTTACTTGCTTATGCAGATCAGTTCCTTCATTAGACCAACTGGTCCCTTTAGATGGTATGATAAACCAGAAATCCACAGGAATCCTGTATTATCCATTACGAATTATCTGCTGCCTGATCACTCCCATTTTTTCTCTGATTTGTTTCTCCCCAAACAAACTAGAGAGGGAAATGTGAAACAAACCCTAGATTACTTCCCTCATTGTTGGGACAGAAACAAACCCCAAAAGGAGCTACAGCCATTTTCAGGAAACATGCAAAGTGACTCTTGGTGTCAACACACACAAATAGGGTGCATACACCAGCAGCTGCTTACCACTGACAAACTAGATGGATCCTGGCTTGTCATGTCTTTCAAACCAGCCCAAAGGAGATTTCCAGCCACAGAAAATCTGTGCAGATATCAGAGCACGTGGTAAATCTGAATTAGACTTCTTGCCTATAATTAGTAATGCAATTTACTGTGATCTACACTGCTATCAACTCTCACATCATTATTAAACTTTCAAATAACACAATATGTAACATAGTCAGAGCATAAAAAGTTGACACGCCTAGTACAGTGGTATGAATGGGGAGGGGGAAGGATTCTACCTAATTGTGTCCTGGATTATAGGAATTAAATCACAATTTTCTCAGATCTTATTTGTTTGCAGTCTACAAAGCCATAGAGAAGTAATTCAAGCAGGATAATTCCTCTACCCATAGTATGTTTCACTGGAAAGAAAACCCTTGTCTTTTTGGGAAGGTGTATCCCTTTAAGGTGCTGTAGCTTTACAGAAATATAATAAAGTTGTTACACTTTAATTCTTACATTTTAAACATACTCATTTTCAAAAATTAGTCTGAAATTCAATTATGTTTGATTTCAGCCATGTATTTGTTATGCTTTTTCAGAAGCTAATATCCAGCATGAAAAAGTTACACAGTGTACAAGATTAGTATTAATTACCTAAAATTCAGAAATGTAAATCATACTAAATTCTGGTCTGCCTAGAGAATTATCCACCATTTCTTCAGAACACCTTAAAATATTTTCTCCCATATACTAACTCATTAAAAATAACTTGCACTTAAACCAATATTCTATAATCTTGCTTTCCAAAACAGCATCCATGGCAAATCTGGCTAAGCTTATAGATAGTTGGTTAGTACACTCATACCCCTCTCTAACATTTGAAGACTAAGTCTATTATCCTAAATACATTTTTCCTTAAAGTCCCACTGAAGTAAAAGCAGCCTATGTCTGAGTAGACATGTACACTGATAAATATCATCTAACCAAAGCTACCACACTGTCAAAATAATTGCATGAATATGGTTGCAATTGTATTTATGTACTTAATTGGGCGTAAAACCCACTTAAGAGGCACAGGATTTTGCTGAATGAACAGAGTAACTGTATTATTATATTTCCACCAGAAAATTCATTTCCTATCTGTGCACAGTAACACTATCTTTAACCATAGTGACATCTTCTCTATCTGTAAAGAAAGACATTACTGATACTGATATTGATGAATAGACAGCCTTCAACTTTACAGAATTTTTAGAAATCTTGAGTTGGAAAAAAGACTTAAGAAGGCAACTACTTGGGATCAGACAACTGTGTACATGGGACTCAGTGTAGATAGGTACGCTCTATGGGAGTGAGGAAACCAAAGGGAGAGAAAGCATGGAGCAGTGTGTCCTAGAAGAAAGTACTGCTGATTAGCTTAGAATCCTGAATGAAGCATTCCACACTGCAACATTTTCATGCTGGTCCTTCTTGTAATCTTATTTAATGTACATGAATCTTTACAGTTGTTGGGAGTTTTCTTAGTGGCCATAAGGCTGACTGCACAATATTTTAAAAGTTCCTCGCTCCCACAGAAAGCAAATTACCTGCAGTACTACCTGCTTGACAAAGAGCAGACTAAGGGTAGGATGGAACTGTCTCGGGAAACAGAACTCAGCTTTCTGCCTCTCTGAAACCTGCACATTCTGACATTTCTCTCCTATTTGCCCCTTCTTGTCTTTATTAAGTGAGCAACATGGAAATGACTGGAACACCAACATGAATGATTAATTGATTATTGTGACAGAGTGGAGAAATCATATTTGGTGTGGCAACTTTCTCGGATTTTAATATGATTTAACATTTCTTTTGGAAGATCACAAGAAGCATTTGCCTTGATTTTATTTTAGATTCAAAAATGTTACAAGGATTCTAAACAGTCTCAAATGTAACAAAATTACATTAAATCTGTAAGTAACAACATAATCTTTTTTTACCTGAAAGTTGACATCTTCCTTTTTAAAAATTAGTGCACGAACTTCGTCAGGGTCTCCATTAAATATAGCTTGAACAAGTGGTGGCTGAAATACAGGAAACAGGAGGAGTAATTTCAGTTCAAAGTAAGCATTATTATTTTTATTAATACTATTAATAATTATTATAATTATTAATTATTATATTATGCAGTGAACTCAAATAGCCATAAAATGGTATCAAAAATACTATATTTAAAATTTGTCTAATATATACTTATAAAGTACCTTTCTACTTAAGTAGTTGCACTAATTTCCAAGACAAGAAAGAAAGAAACATTTTATTAAGAGGTAATGCTGCATATTGCCACAGGGGGAAAATGCCTGACATTGGCAGATTGCATTTTGAAGAATGAATAACAGTCACTTTCAAAGAAATAGCACATAAAAATGTTTAGTCAAGGTTTTCATCATGGAAATCAGCAAGGAAATTCAGTACATCTAAATAGTCTGATGACATACATCCCTATTTCTAAAAATATCTGCACATGCTAAGTATCACCACAAACCATTCTGTAATGAAACAATCCGATTTTTAAGAAAGAGCCATCAAGATTTACAAAAAAAACCAAAGTGGAATAACAGCCCCCTATCACAAGACCCATGTATCTATACTGGGGTTTTAAGAACAGGACATACTGTATTACAGATTATATTACATGAATTCCGTAAACAAAGTATTAACTAATTACTGTGGAAATCATTTTACTTAGCAGAAGGCAGAACACATACTATTTTACTACTGTCACATTTGAAGACAATGGCCAGAGCACAGAATATTAGAAAAAAGCATTTTATCTACAAAAATGTATCATTCATTTGGATTGCACTTAGACCTAGAAGCATACTTCAGTACGTTCACTATTTAAGCAGAACAACAGTGCACTTTCCATGTTCAGATATATTTATGGCAAGTTTCACTTGAGCTCTGAACCACAATCACAAATATTTAGCAGAAGCCTCTTACCAAGTCACGTCCCGGAGGTGAAGGATGTAGAGATATGCTTTCCTGAGGCAGTTTGGAAACAAACGTGGGAGAATCATCTTCCACCTCCTCCAAAACAACAATACACACGCGACTCATTCGATCCGTTTGAAGATGAAAACTAGATTTGTAACGGCCTTATTCCAATTACAGCTAAGACCATATAGTAAGTTCTTTTCTTCTTAAACATAATTTATTAACACTACTGCTGTTCTGAAATCTTCAAGAAATATAACTATATTGTTTTTATTTGCCAGATTCAGTAACCTGAGATATTCAGCTAATGAAGCTTTCTCCCCAAAAAATCTATAAAATACTTCTATTACTTTATAGCACTCAAGTACTAAAATACTGTTTTCTCAACCAATATTAAAGTATAAATTACAGTAGTATGTACAAATATTCTTATACTTGTTAACAAGCCAGTTGTTTCTGTTCAATTTCCACAGGATAGAATTATCTGAACAGTAAAATCATTGTTATAGACAACATAACACCATTCTGTACAGAATGAAACAAGAAGACAATTGCTCTGGCAGAGATGATCACAGCTTTCTCCACTTCAGAAAGGTCAGTCTCCAGTTAACAGTAGCAGGTATTCTACCGTAAAAGGCATACATAACTGCCCCCAGTGTTCCAGTTCATAATTCTGTAACTAACGATTTTATCTGTCCTACTATCAGAAATATACCAGAGAAACGCAATCTATTCTCAGCAGCTATTCAGAACTTGAGCTCCAATGATGACATTTCTTCTCCATGTAAAAATCTCTGCAATGTATGTACCACTAAGCTGCAGTACATTTACATGTGATGAGTCAGACAACAAAGGACAATGAGACTTGGATAATAATATTGCTTGTTTGATCCAGATTCCCCAAAAGACTGTAACAAAGAATGCTTTACTTCATCCATCAGAAAAGAAATGCAGAATATTTGTTTTTCACCGTCACGTTGTTGCACTAGCTGATCCAACAGGGAACACACAAGGCATAAATGCTGGTAATGACGAAAGCTTTAGCAAAATACCAAGCACAAGCACTTGAATTATTGCTTTAGAGTTTTCCTCCAGAAGTAGTTCATCATTTGAAATGCTTCTTTTGATCTCTGTGTGAATAGAGTTCCTATTATAGCCTTCATTCAGACCGATGTGAAAAAAAAGGGTGAAGGAGAAAAAAATCAGATTCCACACTTCATCTTTCAGCCAACTTCTTTATTTGAAGATCTGCATCTATGCCAGTCTGCTAGTTCTTTAAGTTAAATGCTCTGTTTATCCAAATACGGTCACTAACATAAGATTTTTGATGCAGTAGATGCTACTGCAAACCGTATAAAAACCTATTGCCTCAAAAAGTAATTACAGAGCACACTAACAGGACACAAAATAGCACCGCAGCAGTGTTCTAACTGAGCAATAGTCTTAACAGCACAGACTGCAGATCCGCAGGATGAAATGCCTAGTAATGCTCACATGTTACACTTAGCAAAGAACTGAAGCTACTGCTCTGGATGTAACTTCCTGTAGAGGAGGCGGGGGAAGCTGCTTTTGGGTAGCCCTTAGAGGATATCCAAGCCAGTTTTGTGTGACTAATTCAGTTCAAACGTAAAAATTATTTTCAGCCTTTTACATTTTCCACTAAAAGCCACAAGGAAGCTAGTATACTGGCACTGCTGACTAACAATGTAGGAAAATAAACAATTCCAAACCTTAAGTGGTTTCATATGTTACTGTACTCTCAGTACAGCCTCAGTTAACTCTCTACAGGCATGAAGCTTTTCTGATGACAGTATCTGTAAACTAGGAATCCAAAGACAGTCCACTAAAATCAACTGATATCTACTTAACAAAATCATTGTTGTTGTTGTGTGAGAAGCATTAATGAACACAAAAATGTAGTTTTATGAAGAAAATGTCTTCCAATAATTTGAATTTACAGCTTTTATTTTAATCTAATGGCAGCAAAAGTGATTTGTGTGTGTATTATATAAAATGTATCACGTGCCCAAAGCACTGGAAATATTACAAATTCAAAAGTGGTTTCTATTCATACTGAGTAATCTAACATTGAGTTCTTCATTTCAGACCCAGTGAACAAAATTACAAAACAAAACTACAAAGAAAAAAACATCCAAGCCTTATTAAAAGAACTTTACCAGAATTTCAAAGCAGAGAAGTAGAATGATAGCAACAGAGGGTTTCAGTATCTTGTCAACTGCCTTAGATATTAATAGACATAGTATTACAGGTTATGAATCAGGGCTGTATCAGCTATTAGTACTTCTTACTAACCTAACACTGTTATTTTTTAATTCTTCACTTAAACATGACCAGAATATATTAGAACATTCACATCTCAGAAGGCAAATAATTCTATACGAAAAAATAAAGTGACAGATACTGTATATACTCATGAGTTGACATCTATACATGAGTTGACCTCATCTACAGATTGAGGACAAGTTTGGGAGCCAAAATTGTGCATTTTGATATGACCCATGGATAAGTCAAGGGTTATTCCATGGAGAAAGGAAATTGCTATGCTACCCTAGGGGGCCAGCTGCCCCTAGCTGCAGCTGCCACCACCATTTTCCCACCTAGACATTGAGAAAGGCCTTTTACCACTGTACTCAGAGAAGGGGGTGGTTCTTATTTTGATAAAGATAAGGTACAACATTAACGCTTATGAAAAAAGTACTATCCCCTTCTCTGAACACAGCAGCAAAAGGGGAAAACTTACTCCATCCTTGGAAAACCTAAAAGAAGCACCACCCTCCTCTATTCTCTCAGCACTCCTTTGAGCATCAAAGAGCTGCCACCATTTTCCCACTCAGGCATTCAAAAAGGCCAGCATCATGGTGGAGAGAGTAGAGGGGGTCAGTGCTTCTTTTAGGTTCTCCTGGGATGGACTGAGCTCTAGCCTTTCACTACTCTACTCAGAGAAGGAGACAATTCCTTTTTTTAATAAGAATTAAGGTACAGTACTTACTTTGACCCATGGATAAGTCTACCAGAGTTTTGCGGTCAATTTTTTGACTAAAATTTCTACACTCATACATGAGTATATACAGTGGACATACTAATCTAGGAGACTATGAAATTTTAGTTACAAAGTATATTCTAACATTTATAGCCTTCAGTTGTTTCCTTGTAATTTAATACCATTTATTCCAATGAAACTATTTCAAGATAATGTATTGAAGACTGGACTCTAGACATATTAAAGCTGCAATCATATTTATACTTAATTGGGAAGAAGACACATTGAACACAGTGGCCCAATTCACAATGAAGGCCCCTGGCTTTACTAATCCAATCAAGAAGTTTTATGCTCCACTCTCAATTCACTTCTCCCCTCCATGTATACATGTAGTACTTCAGTCCTCACCTGTTATCCCATTACAGTTGAACCTCCACATTCACTAGGGTTAGCGGCACAGGACCCCCGCAAAAATGAGAAAACCACAAATATTAAAATGGGGGGGCAAGACATGGTGAGGAGAGCAGATACCTAGAGCCCAAACCAGATCAGGGAAAGAAGAGGGAAAAGGGGTAGGTCAGCATGGGGGCCCTATACTTCTCTCTCACCCACCTCCTTTCTTGACTGTGCAGAGGGACACTGGGCGACATTTTGTGGTGCTGAGAAACTGGACTGCAAGCCATCCTTGGCTGGCTAGGCAACAGCTGGCAGAGAAGGGGGACCAGGGGAAGGTTTTTTAAGGGATGCGCGGTTTGATCGGAGCTGCCAAGAAGGAAGGTTCCTGAAGAAAGAAGCACTGGCGGTGGAGGAGGCAGGGGCTGGAGAAACTCACAAACAATCAAATCCATGAAAGTGAAACCCACTAATGTGAAGAATTGAGTGTACATTCAAAAGAGAGTATCTGGTTTAATGCTGGTTGATTAACTGGGATTCTGAACCAGGATCAACCATGGTCCATGATCCCAATTAGTAAATTTGTATTAAACCAAAGCTCCTGTTTGAGATAATGAGACTGAAGGAAGCAAGGAAGGAAGCAAAGAAAGGGTGCAAGTGGGAAGCATACTGCATAACATTTGCTTCTGGCTTAACAGAATATCAAGTGACTTTTCAGGCCAGTACTGGTCCTTCCACAAAGAATAACCAGTCATTCATTACTGTGTGAATTCCACTGCTTCCTGTTTTGGATTATGGCTAGATGCTCTGGCAGTCCTCTTCTGCCTCTTCCTTCTGGGATGGGCAACCAAGGGGAGCCACTCACAATAATGTATTTCTTCCTCAATGGCCAGCTCTAGAAAGAGAACCATGAGCCTTGATGTGGTACAGCATTGCAAATTTGCCACCCAATCACCTGAGGTAACTAGGACTCATGGCACTACAGGTCCTAGTTGCAAAGAAGAAATTAAAAAGAGGACTTTTTCCTATATTTAAAAAAAAACTACAGGAGAAACCTTATGTTGTGTGAGTATTTTACTCTACAAATGAACCTATTAAGTGTTAAAGGTGTGACAAGACTGGTATAGTTTTAATATGGGAAGTAAAAGTAGGTGAAACTCAGTGGGTAGTACTGATCAGCTCTTACTTTAACCTACCTCACAGCATTGTTTTGAAGATAAAATGGGGACAGTAGAACTATATATATTGCTTCCATTCTTTGAAAGGAAGGTGGGATATGAATGTACATATCAGACTTAATTCCACACCTTAAGAAATTTCTTTTTAAAACATTTTGCCAACAGAAGACTGTCTTTTAAGACGATGTTTTAGATGACTATCAAAATGAACTGCACACGAGAGCCCTTCTAATTTTGTACCTTGTTGCAGAAAGACTTCAAATATGGTAATACCAGCTAAAAACCTCGTATCCCAAATGTATTAAATGCATTAACAAAAGTGCAATTTTCATCCATATACCACCATTTAAAAAAAGATACTGTTTGTGGATTCTGATCCAAACTTATCTCAGAAGATTCTTCCTAACAAAAAGCAGCAGCATATAGCACAGCTTTAATCAGCTGGCAATTCAAGTTGATATACTTCTTCTGCCCACCCATGTAAACATATAATTAACACATGGCAGATTATACTTATATGCCATGTGGAAGTTACCATATGGACATCGTGCTATATAGCTAAGGGAGGAAAAGCTATCATGGCATTATAGCTAATGACAAAAACTGATAGTCACTTGCAACTAACATTGAATATGAAAGGATCATCTCTCTGTTTTCCTAAGCCTGAGAGAGCTTATTTTTGGCAGCTTCTTCAACTCCAAGCTGTCCCTTTGACTTCTGTTCCATCAGGCTCTGGCCATTCTTATCCACACTTTATTCAGGATTCTGTTTCTAAAACCACAAGCTCCTTTAGTCCTTTGTCAATCAGCAACATTCTTTCTTAATTCCACTATCTCCTGAGAGATTTTTGTAGATATATTAGTTCTTGACAACTAAGGAGCATAAAGGATCACAGGTACTCCAAATTTACTTAATTAGTATTTACCAAGGAATAAAACATATACGATATACATTTAATATATGTTCGTCCCTGAATGGTACTGTAGATTTTCGTGGAGACAGATGGGATTTAGAGAAGTGCAATGCTGCTATCATCCGCACAACAGGACATTCTCCATCCTTCTGGCATTATCTCTCTATTCCCCTCAGGAAAAATTTTAATACCGAAGCAGTTGTACTGCATCAAAAGAGATCAAACACAAATCAAAATCTTCTTTGACACTGAACTGACATTTCTCTTTAAACTGGCAAGTTCTTGATCAAAACTGGACCATTTAAAGCAGTGGTTCTCAACCTGTGGGTCCCCAGATGTTTGTGGACTTCAGCTCCCAGAAGCCCTGAGCATTGACCATAGTGGCTGGGGCTTCTGGGAGCTGAAGTCCATGAACATCTGGGGACCCACAGGTTGAGAACCACTGATTTAAAATGAAATTTCCTACCAACACCATTTCATTACAAAGCTGAGGAATGAAGCTAGGAAATAAACACTCTTGGATCACACAACAAGGTGGACAACAAAGGGAGAAACTGCTGATAAACAATGTTATATGCATTTTGGAAAAGGAGACATGCTTTCAACATGTACATTAATAATTTCAACACAACTAAGCCAGATCATAATCATAATTACTCAGAAGAAAGTCCCACACAATTGGATAGTATTTACTTCCTGCTTATTACATTTAGAACTATCTAAACTGAAATAAAATGAGACACAAATATTTGTTGTATGAATTCTTGCTCAGAATTTTTACCATCATTCATACAGAATGGTTGATTGGGACAGAACACTAAACAACACATGGAAATCAAAATCAACTAGCAAATCCAACATGACAGCAATATCTTGCCATCTTGCTCTGCACATCTCACAAAATTCACTTCTCTGTTACATCAGATGTAAAAATAGTACATAACAAGAACTTAATGAAACAAAATCATTTCCTGGGATTCTGAAATGTTTAGCTTATACAAAGACTTCGTAAAAGAAGCTCATCTTCCGTGTGGTACATAGGACCATCAGAAGACCTATGTTTCTACCTTCATTATACTTGCGCTGCATCAAGCCAAGTTTCATCTAGTTCATCACTCATGTGACAAAAACAGCCACCTTGGATGATCACAAGGAGCATGTAAACATTACGGCCCCTGACTCAAGTTACATATGTTTTTTCAAATCCCACCTTTTTCCCCCTTCAAAATAGAAATGCCAGTTTTGTACTATCTGTAGCACCACTTCAATGAAAAAATGAAATCCCATTATTTTTCAAGCAAAGGGGGAAAATCTAATAATTCCATATTTCTGTATATTAACTAAGAAACTAGAAGCGATGGTACTTTTAGAGAGAATATTCTTCTTAATTGTTTCTGTCAGGGTACTATTTCCAGTCTATGATTTTTGAAGTAATCCAGAAAAAAAAAAAAAAAAAAAGGCATAAGGACTACTGTCAGGTAAGTGTGACATGAAACACATGGTTTGTGTTTGTTTTTGCGTACCTTAATGTCATTTCCAGCATGTGGTGCCCTAAGGTGAACCTATTATGTAGTTTTCTAGGGTTGAGGGTATATGATGCACCCAAGGTCACCCAATGGGTTTCTGTGACCGAGCACGAAAATGAACCCTGGTCTCCAGAGTCATAGTTCAACGATCAAACCATTATACCATGCTGACTCTCTATAGTTTGTCTAGTCATTCCAAAGTAATCCTCTCTGTATGTCTTTTACTTTTGTGTTGTGCCCTTTTAGGCTATAACATGCAAGCTTTTTTTTATTGATCTCATCAAAGCTCTTTGGAAATCCTTTGGCTGAAGAACAGTGTAAAATGGTATGTATTATTTAAGTATGTATTAATGAATAAATAACTTGTTGGTCTTTAAATCAGCTGAAGAAAACAAGGAGGCAGAGAAATAGTGAAAAGGTCTATCTATTGCATACTCTTCACCCCAAAATAAAAGCAGAATAAGCAAATTCTACCTTTCTCTCATCAAACTGAAGTTCTACTGTGGAATTTTCCCTGTTTCTTTAACTCAGATTTTCAGGACATAGCACATAGTAATTCTCCTTACATATACAGTCAGCCCTCCACATTTACGGGTTTCATTTTTGTGGATTTGATTATTCACGAATTACTTGCTGTCACCTCTGCCGCCTCCCTATGCCATTTTTAATAGGGACTGCAAGCCTTGGAGACTGAGAAACCGTGAACGAGGCTTGTGAATCCCTACTAAAAATGGCGTGGGGCAGCAGCGGAGATGGCAGTAAGCCCCACCAGCCAGCCACTTCTGCCTTGTGAAGAAACCCTGATGCCTCAAAGGAATCCACAGTGGGTTGAGCATGGTGATCATACTTTTTTTGTGTGTTAAATGTGGTTTGAGAGGGCCTAGAATTATTCACAGTTTTTTCACTTTCATGGGAGTCCTGTGTCCCTAATCCTAGTGAATGTGGAGGGATGACTGTAGTTTAGTCAATATTAAATCTTCACTTGCTCTAATTAGCAAATGGCAATGTTTAAATGTTAACTTTGGAGAAACCATACATTACACATATAACATATATACAAGAATGCTAACACAATATAATACTTGCTTTTATAAAAAAAATCAAAATCAAAACTATTTTGAGAGAGAAAAATTTAAAGTGGAAACGCATGGAGAGATAGGACACACTCTTCTTATGCCCAGTTTCTTCTGTCCAAATAGCCTCCTAACCCTTTCAAATAATTTTTGCAAGAGCAAACATGCTTAAAATCAACACAACTGAAAAGCCCCTCAGAAAGGCCTTGGAGTTGCTGTTTGAAGAAGAAAAACAACAGCTAGGAAGTAAAAGGCTGCTCTGTCATGCAAAGTAGTAGTAATGTGGAACACAATTTTATTCTTAAATAAAAACAAGAAGTTTTTAGCACATGTGTTAGCATGTGGTATACCACACGCCACTCCGCTTGTGGTATTTCTGGAAGTAAATTTAATTTAATTTAATTCATTGTGCAGTAACTTTATGCAAAGATAAGCACTTATTGGAAGTCAAGATCATGTGTGACTCTTAAAGTGAGGGACTGTCATTCTTGAAGTTATAAGGTAAATTAATATATGAATTTAATATCAACTGCTTCAAAGACAGAATTAGCATCACAATGGAAAAATCTATTTCCCCATATTTAAAGGAAAAATGTTCTTTATGCAGTTTTGGATTAGATGCCAGGAATATCACATATTCTTTAGTTTGCCATGACTTATGGTATATGACTTTTACACAGATTAGTTCTAAGTAAGAAAGTACATTTACAGGTGACATGCACCATGTATATCTCACTACATACAAATGTGACAAGTAGCCTTAGTTTTCGTCACTTTCTCATGACAGATGTAATACACGTATACTCACCACTTGTAATCCATATACCCTATTTGCTGGCCTATAAGACTCACTTTTTTTCCTGAAAAATACTGTTTGAAAATGGGATGTGTCTTATATGCCAGTGCATCTTATACACTGGCAAATTGTATTTGCCTGCATATAAATGGGGTACATCTTATATGCTGGTGTGGTTTATATGCCAGCAAATACGGTATATGGACTACACACTATTTTCTAAATGAAACTAATATCCTAGTAGAAAATTTTTCATACGTGATTGAGGACAGGAACCTCTCTTTAAATTAACAATTCATCAGAAGGGTTACACAGTTTTGAAATGTACTCTCAAGAATAATCAAGTTTGACTCTGTAATATACAAATATAAGTATCTAACATCACTACTTTGTTGGAGAGAAAAAGAAGATATGGAGTACAGAATGCTTTGCATGCTAGAAATACTACAAGAATATCACCACTGCAAGTGAAATCACCAAGGCAATCACGTGGATCTGCAGAGGATATGTTAAAAATAAAGAATGACTGTACTGTGTTCCCACATTACTGGTACAATACAAACTGTGTAACCCAGGAATAAGGGCAGAAAAAAATATTAAAAGTAGGGAACCATTATATTGAGTGTTCAGATTTTTATTAGCATAGTTACTCCAGGATCCAGATGTTCTGTATCATCTGCCTGCTAGCAGTCTGCAGCTCTCTGAAAGTAGCTCCAGAATTCAAACAAATTACATTTTAGATTAAGTCATAGGCCTAAATGAAAAAGTAGTTATAAAGCCAGCTTGGTAGAGAGTACTACCTATGTGGATTTGGCATATACTTGTACAACTATATATTCTATAACTTTCTGATACATGTGAAATCTGATACAACAGGATATTTAGGGGTCATAGTGGCTGGCCACACTGAAGTTTTAAACAGCTTAAGAAAGAGGTACGTAACATTTAATTTAAACAGATCATTTTACCAAAAGTGGTAACACAGACTATATTGACTAACAAAATGCTACTCTACACATCTCTGGATTCTTACTTTTACAAACAGATACATTAAATAATTAACACTACATTCTCATATATGTCCCAAGCGTGACAAGACAGTGACAGATTTCAATTCTACAGCTCTAAACTCTACAAAGTCACAAAGAAGTGCCCAGGATATACATGACAAGTATGAGAGTTTTCACATTTTTCTAACTTCAAAAGAGGCATGGAGAATGCACTGAAGTAGGAAACTAAACATAAGGGCAGAAAACACAGCAGATCTATCTATTCAGAAAACAGTGAACATGTGCATTAAATAGAGACACAGAACAATGTTGATCTCCTCTTCCCAATCAAAACTAGTTGTTCCTTACAGTACAAAATAGTTACTGGGTTCTTAACAGTCTGGAGTTTTAAATACCATGTTGTAACCTGTTTATTATGACTACAACACATTTTCTGTACTAGTTATATTGGTTATGTTGTGAGCAATATGAGACACAGATTAGAGACAGAGAAAGGGGTCTGAACTGTTTCTGAAGAGGAAGGAATTTTTCTTATTCCCAATTTTGAAGCAGATAAATCAGTCTTTCCTTCGTCAGGCTACGGCTGGGAAAATCCCCCTCTCTGATTACTCATAACTTTTGTTTTTTAAAATAATGGAATCACTTTTGAAAAAAGCTATTTGAGACACTGGCCTTCAGTATCTTAAAAGAAAGCACTGGAAACCCTTTCAATATTACAAAAGTTTGTCTGTATTCAGATACATCAGTATTTAGCAGCTTATTATAGCTTTGCAGTGTGACAACAGAAATGAGAAGGAAAAAATCTTTATGGTCAAAATAGGTTGCTAGGGTTACCAATGTTTGTCTAGTCAAATCAAAGCCATTTGAAGATTCTTCTTAAAAAAAAATCCCAAGCATATATCAGCATTACTACTTGGGAGGATACCACCAATACTTCATAACTTGTTACAGGAATACACACAACTTCCGTTCAGACTATTTGGGTAAAACAGAACAAAATGATTCATATTATTCTGGACTTTAGAAGGGTGGGGCAGCACAGTGATTACAACTATTTAAAATCTTAAGTGGTGACTCACACTAGCATAGGGCATTCCCAAATTCAAGCTTTTTACGAAGTACAGCATAGCAGCAAATAAATTATACAGTGCAGAGAATAAAACTCCTTCCAAAATTGTACATGAGCGTTTCCAAAAAAAACAACACACAAGCAAAATCACATAAAGGGCAATCCTATATGTATTTAACTGTGGGTTTAATCTGAATGAATTAGTGGGCTTACTTCTAAGTAGACAGATAGAGGATTGTGCTGTCAGGCCAATGTTCAGCATTCTTCCACCCTCCCCCTTCTTGAATTAATAGAGACAGGAAGCAATGTTTTCCATTTCATATACTTTTCTCTAATTATTATCTTCATTATTGAATTTTCTGATATACTTAGTTGCTCAAGTATGTGAAATTAACACCATTCTGTTTCCTGTGAGCATGCTATTAATCACTTTTTAATTCAGAAAACATAAAACTAATCCTGTTCTAACAGAAGAGTTCCTTGTGAAAAGACAGCCTCAAAATAAGTATGTTCTGTCAAGTTCAGCAAGGTTTACAAGATTCTTACAGAAAGCAGCACAAAAACACTGGTAGGAAAGAGTGTTCCTATTAGTTTTGTGAATTCCAGCTTGAGCAAGATCTTTACAAAATGTCATCAGCTAGGACAAAATCTATTGGTTTCTATCTTTATCAAAATTAAAAAGTCCTGTGCATTAACAGTCACCTTGCTAATCATGTACTGTACTGGCTGCCCTAGAGGTAAGATAGATACTGCATGTATGTGAAAGAATTGAATTACTGTTGCCACGGATACTGGTTTTTTTTAACAACAACAAAAAATCCTGACTCCTGCATAAATTACTCATCACTGCTACATCTGCACAACCTGACTTTGCAAAACCAGCCAGGGTCAAGGTTAATGATTAAATAAGAGTTCCTCATTATTTATTCAAAAACCCTTGGAGATTCAGGTTCATCAAGAATATTTACTCCTCTACGAGATTTTCCAGAATACCATTCTACAAACATAAAGAAGATTAAGAAACACTAGGAATCTCAGTATGGGTGAGCAGGAAAAGGAAAAACTTGACTCTCGGAAGCAATGGGAAAGTAGTACAGTCCTGTCAATTAGTACAGATGCAGAACAAGAATAAATTAAATACACTGCCCACATTAAAGCTAGAAACAAATACTGCTCTTGGTTTGTTCTTTATTACTCTGTTTAATGACTAAATCAACTTTAGAGGAAAACTGTACTTTCCAAGTTATTGAATTTCTGTAATGTAGATAAATTCAGGCTGAAACTTGAATGCTGCTGGACTAAGGTAAAAAACATTACTGTACTCTTTTCTTTTCAAAAAATAATTGAGCATTTGTACAGTATGCTACAATAACACTAACAGAGGGTGCATTATTTATTTTATTTATATTACAATTGTACCCCATGCACTCAGGGCGAGCATTTATCAATACTGATATTTATTACTATTTATTATTTGATTCCAAAAGACACCTTGAAAGTTTTTATCCTCAAAAAGCAATTAAGTTGTTTTAAAAAAGTAATCTTCTCAAATGTTATTCCAATGCTCCCAGTAACAAACATGCCTGTTATGGATATTCCCTTGGATGCTTTTTTGTGCATTTTTCAGCATTTGGGGTGCTTTCTGTGTGGTTTTCAGGCACAAATACCCCCAAAAATCCCACAAGTGTTTTTTAAAAAATTTTTGGGAGGGTTAGGGACTTTGGTGGGCTAGCAAGGGTTTTACAGGCTGCAAAAATGGGGTGCTGCACTTTCTCTACCCATG